>JAWRVZ010000597.1:38058-139000 GCA_037043235.1 Rhodeus uyekii
GTTACCAAACAGATAAAGATAGAAAATAAATTTAAGATCTTTCTGTATGTAACAGAGGGACTCACAGGCAGGGATCCAATTGCAATGTCTTTATTAAGAATGGTCAATAATCCAGGCAGGGGTCACAAAGGCAGGCAGACAGTAGCAGAAACGTGGTACAGGCGGTGGTCAAGACAGGCAGCAGACAATCATAGGCGTTAATCCAGGCACAGGTCAGGGCAGGCAGAACAGAATCAGATAACGGGTAACAGGCAGAAATGGCAACAGGCGGACAAGACAGGATAAATAACGCTCAGACTGATAGCTACGGCAAATCGAGACTTCGCGGTGAGTGAATGAATGAAGCAGTCTTTTATAGTTCATGAAATGATTTACAGGTGGTGAAACAAACAGACATAAGGGTGTTCAGCTGGTGTGTGTGTAATCAGTCCAGTGTGATGGTTGCTGGGAAATGTAGTGTGTAGTGTAGAGTCAGTATAAGTGTGAGCTCCCTCTGGTGGCCAGGGAGGGGAGCACAGAGCTCATAGTCATAACAGAGCCCCCCCCCCTACGAGCGCCTCCTGGCGTGAGGAAGCGAAATGGTGCCGCGCACCACCATGGCGGCACCCAAAGTTCAAAGTTCCAGGGTGGTGCCGGGGGAACCGACCAGGCTGGTTCAGGCAAGGCTGGTGGGTCTGGGAGGTCTGGCAGTTCTGTAAGGTCCCAGGACGTAGCCGACAAGCCGATGGACCCGATCGACGCCGCTGGTTCCGGAGACCGAAGGCCAGCCGCAGTGACGAACGACCGAGGCGGAGTCCAAAGGACCGAGAGCAGAGTCGGAGACGGAGTGACAGAGGACAAAAGGTGTAAACCGGAGGGAGGAAGGAGCCAGCTGGAGCCGCAGGTGTAGGCAAGGCGACGCACGACCAAGGTGGAGCCTGGAGGACGAGGGAACCCGATGGAGATGATGGTCGAGGGACTTTGGTGAAGCTGAGGGAGTGAGAAGCCAGGCTGTGCCGAAGTGTTGACGGACCGAGGTGGAGAGAAGGGGTCTGAGGCTGGAGGCGGAGTCAGGCATTCCCCGACTGCCGTCGAGGCTGGAGTCGGCAGGATCTGCGGCGGTACCATCCAGCTGAGCACATGCAGTGGCGGTGCAGGACTGACGATCTCTGGCAGAGACAGGGCAGGAGGGCTGGCAGACACAGACAGGGACAGAGGTGATAATGGGTGGGATAGGGTGGGAAACGGTACATCAGGCTCTGGCTGACGGGTGGCTGGCTGACAGGTGGCGCCGGCAGGGCGAGAGTCACAGGTGGCGCCGGCAGGGCGAGAGTCACAGGTGGCGCCGGCAGGGCGAGAGTCACAGGTGGCGCCGGCAGGGCGAGAGTCACAGGTGGCGCCGGCAGGGCGAGAGTCACAGGTGGCGCCGGCAGGGCGAGAGTCACAGGTGGCGCCAAGAAAGTCTTTTTTCCTCCCTTCCGGCCACCTCGTCGTCTTCGGCGGCGATGTGTATACTCGGTCGCTGGGCTCGTGAGCGCTGGCTCGGTCGCTGGGCTCGTGGCAGGAACAGGCGCTGGCTGGCGGATCTCTGGATCAGGCTCTGGCTGGCGGATCTCTGGATCAGGCCCTGGGACAGACTGGTATATGGCTTGAGCTGGTGGGTGGTTAACCTTGCTTTTGATTTCATCAACCATGAAGTTTGATCCACAGACCAGCAAGACAATATTTAAAAAGTCCATGACTGATCTAAAGCAAAAGTCCAGGTCAATGAATGATCGGAGCTTCTCATCCATTCCTTGCAGGAAACAGTAATTAATAGCCATATCATCCCAGCTTACTTGGTTTGCGAGCTCCAGAAACTCAGAGACGTAATCCTCCAGTGGGCGTCCTCCCTGGTAAAGGGATGACAGTTCCAGTGAGAGAGCATCCATCTTGTTGCTGGTAGACTCTCCTGGTCTGTGAATGAATATCCAAAAAGACAGCTGGATCTTGTGATGGCGAAGTCTTCTGTAACAGAGGTGGTAACACTGTAACACTGTAATACAGAATCAGGAATTATGAATCTGATCTTTTAATGTTTAATATATTATTAACAATGAGTGTGTGTGTGTGTGTGTGTGTGTGTGTGTGTGTGTGTGTGTGTGTGTGTGTGTGTGTGTGTGTCTGTGTGTGTGTCTGTGTGTGTGTGTATGTATGAGGTTTTTTTTCTGTGTGTGTGTGTATGTGTATGTGAGTGAGTGTATGTGAGTGAGTGAGTGTGTGTGTGTGTGTGTGTGTGTGTGTGTGTGTGTGTATGTATGAGGGTTTTTTTCTGTGTGTGTGTGTATGTGTATGTGAGTGAGTGTATGTGAGTGAGTGTGTGTGAGTGTGTGTCTGTGTGTGTGTCTGTATGTATGAGGGTTTTTTTCTGTGTGTGTGTGTATGTGTATGTGAGTGTGTGTGTGTGTGTGTGTGTGTGTGTGTGTGTGTGTGTGTGTGTGTGTGTGTGTGTGTGTGTGTGTGTGTGTGTGTGTGTGTGTGTGTGTGTGTGTGTGTGTGTGTGTGTGTGTGTGTGTGTGAGTGTGAGTGTGTGTGTGTGTGTGTGTGTGTGTGAGTGTCTGTGTGTCTGTGTGTGTGTGTACATACATTTCTGTACTCCAGCTGTAATCCTGATCTCTCCTCCATGATCCACACTACAAAACACACACAGTTATAGGATATCAGGACCTTTGAAATCATTTTGCGACGTGTAATACAACTGCGATCTACCTGAAACTACTTTTGCTGTGTGTTCACTGGAGATAATTGATCACTTAAAGCCTTTGTCAGAATGCATTCAATAGTTCCATATTATAATGATAGTGAAACCTCTCTAAATTATCAAAACGTATTTGTGGAAATTGTAATGGTGTTTTTGGAGTTGTTTAAGTAAAACCCTTCTTTCTCTACATACTTGAGTTTCTCCAGCCTGTAGTTTGGATGGTTGAGTTTATCGGAGAGCAGTTTGACTCCTGAATCTCCAGGGTGATTGTAGCTCAGATCCAGCTCTCTCAGGTGTGAGGGGTTTGAACTCAGAGCTGAAGACACATAACCACAGCCTTCCTGTGTCACCATACAGCCAGATAATCTACAAACACACACAGCAACAATCCACATGACATTAGTTTGACAATCAGACATTACTATCACACACTGACCTGTGCAGTTTGTATTTGCAGCTGTTATTTTCTATATATTTAGTCACAAATGTGTCTGTGGAAATGTACAAGAGCAAAAGTATTAATTTACTTACTTTACTTAGAATACGACTATTTTCTCAGGATGCTGATATAGGTTTTCTCTTGTGATTCTCTTAAGATCATCTTAAATGTCACATTTAGGTTTCACTTTTGTCTACAGATGTATTCAAATTTATTTTAGAGGAAACACGTTAAAAAATGTTTATATCACAACCATTTTAAATACAGAAACTATCATTTAAAAACCATTATACATTTCGGAAAATAGTAAAGATTACTAGTTTAAATTTGTATCTTCAGTGTCCAGAACTATATATACAGTACATTTTCCATACACACTATAATGTAAAATAAGGTTATATCGCTTGAGTCTCCTGCTTCTCACAATAATCTATTAATAAACTCTCACAATGGTCTCCTGTAAATTTTAGAAGGGATTTCAACATCACACACTGTTCTCTTGATTTTTCTCCATAGTCCTGGGACATACAAGATGATTTTCAAACCTTAAACAGTTCAATCTGAAGACAGAAGAGCAGTTTCAACAGCTTTTTATCCATCTTGAATCATTTGAATACACTAAAAGATTTGTGAGAGCACAAGATCACACAAAACTGTCAACTGTAATACAATTTTCACAGTGAGAAAAGATCTCATAGAGGCTTGTGAGATCAAATGTGACCCGAGAAGTAGAAAACATGGAAGACGATCTACGTCATCAGCTGATTCTCCTGATGTGAGTTTTGTTAAAAAAGGAATAATATTTCTCAAGGCAATTTTATAGCTGTGATTTTTATACTTTCAGTTGTATGTGAGTATCATGTTGGTGGCAAGAGTTGTAAATATCAAGCATTGCTAATTAAACACTAATTAAATCTGATCATAATCAAAGTCTACAAGATTACTAGAAACTTCCCCGGACTTGTGTTGGAGTTGGTTGGATCTAAACTCTTCAGGACAGTGTTCCTCCAGGAGCTGATTTTGAGCTCACTGATGTACTGTGAAATGAGCTTGTGTGTAAATGAATACAGTGCCACGATTCACTCTGAAACACGGAGCATGTCAGATTGTATATTTATATGATTACATCACAACAAACATAGTTAATTTATTTAAAACCATTCACCTCAGTATCTCCAGCAGACAGTTTGGACTCTTCAGTCCATCAGAGAGCAGCTTCACTCCAGAATCCTGCAGGTCATTGTTACTCAGATCCAGCTCTCTCAGGACAGAGTTTGAGGATTGTAAAACTGAAGACAAACTCTCACAACACTGAGCAGTGCGATTACAGCTCTGTAGCCTGAGTAGAGAACAAAACAACAACAGTAATGGTAGACTTTATAATCTGGAGAATAGATATGTCAGGGTTCTGCCACAATCATTCTAGTAATTTCTTGGAGTTGTGGCAGAGCTCTGACACTGCTGTAATGTCTCATGTATTGTGTGTGCACGCAGCTTGTCTTTGTGGCGTCTTATCCTCCCTCCTGTATCTATTTAAACCCTTCATGTTTCCTGTCCTGTATCGCTTCATTGTCGTTTCTTACCATCATTCCTTGTTGTCCAGTTTTAGTCAGGCTTGTCAAGTCGGTTCTGTTTCCCTTTCATGGGAACTCAAGCTGCATCAAAGCGCTAGGGGAAATACCCTGACGTCAGTCACGCGAAGATACAACCACCTTCTAGTTTAAAAAGTTAGGGACTGGATTGTGTGTGTTTGTTTGAATGTGCACGGTTCGGGGTAGGCCCCAAACCTACCGTCACTGGTAGATCCCCAGCAGGCTCTGGTCATGGAACGAGAAGTAAAATCTCTGCTGGAGAAAGGAGCCATCGAGTATGTACCCCTCACAGACAGACAGTCCGGTTTTTACAGCCGGTACTTCATAGTTCCAAAGAAGGATGGAGGGTTGCGGCCCATTCTGGATTTGTGTCGTCTTAAATCTTGTGTCTAAAATTCCAAATGCTGACGCTCCAACAGATTGTGACGCATATCAGGTCCGAGGACTGGTTCGTCATGATCGATCTCAAAGACGCATACTTCCACGTCTCCATCCTTCCACATCACACAAAGTACCTTCAGTTCGCCTTTGGGGGGGGGAAGGCGTACTAGTATCGGGTACTTCCGTTCGGCCTATCACTCTAGCCCCGCACGTTCACAAAGGTTGTGGACGCTGCACTTGCTCCGCTGCGCTCCCAGGGCATTTGTGTCCTCAACTATATCGACGACTGGCTAGTCCAAGCCCAGTCATCGCAGTTAGCAGCATGTTATCGAGGCAGGAGCTCACATGAAGGAGTTGGGGTTAAGGCTGAACACCAAGAAGAGTGTGCTTTCTCCTGCTCAGAGAACCACTTTCTTGGGAGTCATTTGGGACTCAGAGGCAATATCTGCTTGGCTCTCTCCCAAGCACATTCATTCCATTCGTTCAGCCGTCAAGAGTATCAAACTTTCTTTGCCAGCCACTTACTGTCAAACACTTCCAGAGGGTATTGGGGCTCATGGCAGCAGCGTCCAGCATCATTCCGCTCAGCCTACTGTACATGAGGCCCCTGTAGTGGTGGCTCAGGAGCAGAGGGTTTTCCCCGAGGGGCAACCCGCATTGCCTATGCACTAGGGATGAGCGAGTACAGCATTATCTGTATCTGTACTCAGACTGGGCGGGGCGTAAGTCGGAAATGGGCGGTATTAAATCCGGAAGTGGGCGGGGTGTTCCTCAAGTTCCCATGAAAGGGAACGTCTTGGGTTATGTATGTAACCCTGGTTCCCTGAAGGGGAACGAGACTCTGCATCTCTGCCTCAGCTCCTTGCGCCTCCTGGCCCGCTTCAGACACTCTTTTGCTGTCGCTTCCGGGTTCCGGCGCGCTTTTATGGTCTGTTCATGACTCTCTTTCTCTCATTGGTTGCACACATCTTCATGTGACTGACGTCATGGTATTTCCCCTAGCGCTTTGACGCAGCGTCTCGTTCCCCTTCAGGGAAGCAGGGTTACATCCGTAACCAGAGACATTTTCCCCATCCGGGCAGTAGTTTGAGTGTTTATTTATTTTTATTTTTTTGTTCAGTAAAAGCCTTCCCAACCAGCAAATTGTGTCCTCATTTTCAAAACATGAGAAAAAGGTTGGGGACCACTGCTTTAAATCACCGTCCTTCACCAGGTTCTTATCTGGAGTAGGAGTAAGAGAGAGTTGGGGCGCTGTAACACCGAAGATGTTTAGCCTTAGTTGTACACACATCTATATACATGTGTGTGTGATATCAGTACTGTTGAGCTTCATCTTCTGCTAACTCAACCCTATAAAGCCTAATATATCAAATGTCCTCTAAATGATCTGAAATTCTGTTTTGAAAATTTGCTGAAAATCTGCTACATGCCTTTTGTCAACTGAATGATATACTGAAGTAAAAAGCCTTTTAGCTTAATTATAAAAAATGTCACACCTATAGGTTATGGTTCACGTTTCCTTTTTTACGCCCCTGCTATTAATATTTAAAGTTTAACAAAGCTAAAGCAGTATAATTCAACAGGTTTTTGAAAAACATTTATTTGTAAATCTCATGTATGTATATGTAAAAAAAACATGTAACTATTGCACTGCATTATGTTTTGGCCCCAACACTTAAAAGTACTGAAATAAAACTATTGTGAATTGTTAAAACATTTAAAATATAATTTTATTCAGAGATATAGTTACGTGTGTTTTTCTCTTCCTAGTTTACATTGGCCACGTGCTTTCATGTTATGTCTTGTGTTGTATGCAGTTTGTGTTTCACTGGCTCCGCGCTGTCTTGTTGTCTTGCTTTGTGTGGACACGTGGCTTCTGATTGCATTGGCTGCCTGTTCATGTCCTGTCATTGTGTAACCCCGCCTGTCTTATTCCCTCGTTATTGTTTGATTTACCCCACCTTTCCTCTCTCATTTAGCTGCCTTGAGTTCTCTATTTATTCTCCTGTGATACTTCATCGTTTATGAATGTCTTTGGATCGTCGTGTTGGTGTCTACCTTCAAGTCATGTCTAGTCTAGTTTAGTAAATTCGATTCTAGTCCATCCTGTAATGTTTTGTTCTCTGTTTTGTTTTGATTCATTTTATTATTAATGAAAAGCCCTCCACTCTGAGAGTCCTCGCTTCATTACTTACCAGCAACCCTGACAAGGACTGTTTAAGTTTATTTCCTCTCCTTAGTATCTTCATCCACACACATCAACAGTGACACATACAGAGTAACAAGTGAGAAAATGTGTATTTTAAATAGTCTGTTATACTCTGGATGAGACCAAAACATATTATTTGACTTACAGAGCTCTTCTGCAGGTTTTGATGACTGCCAAGAATCTAATGAGACACTCATCTGATTTCTTGTATTTCTGAAGCTCAAACTCCTCCAGCTGTTCCTCTGATGTCAAAAACACAAAGGTCAAAGCAGACCATTGGGCAGGTGAAAGGTCACCAGATGAGAGACTTCCTTTGCTAAGGTGGGTCTGAATGTCTTTCACCAGAGTTTGGTCGTTCAGTTTATTCAGACAGTAGAACAGATTGATGGATCTCTCTGCAGGAAGATTATCTTCTAATTTCTGCTTGATGTACTGAACGATTTCCTTGTTGCACTGGTTATTGTCATCTTGCTGTGTCAACAGACCTCGTAAGAGTCGTCGATTGGACTGGAGTGACAGACCGAGGAGGAAGCGAAGGAAAAGGTCCAGGTGTCCATTGTCACTCTTGAGCGCCTCGTCTACTGCAGTCTTGAGAAAATCAATCAAGGTCTCATTTTCATTCATTTTCTTTTTCTGTTCTGTAGACTCGTGAACAAACACACTCGTCTTGTTGATGTCTAGAAACAGATGTGCATAAATGGCTGCAATAAACTCTTGAATGCTCAAGTGAACAAAGCAGTACATGGTACCAAGAGTGATCCCTGTTTCCTGCTTAAAGATCTGGGTACAAATGCCTGAATACACGGATGCCTTATAGACGTCAATGCCACAGGCTTCCAGGTCTGTGTCGTAGAAGATCAGGTTGCTTCTTTCCAGCTGATGAAATACCAGTTTCCCCAGTGAAAGGATGGTGTCTTTATCCCAGGAAACATCTGGTGCGTATTCTCCATCATACTTTCTGCGGCTCTGCTGGATTTGAAAGCGCAGAAAGTGTGTGTACATTTGTGTCAGAGTCTTGGGAGTGTCTTCAGTATTTGATTCCTGCTGTGTTTTAGAGATCTCATCAGCCTGACTGTTTTCCACATCATTATTTATTTTCTCCTCCAGAATGTTCTGGAGAACAGTGGCTGAAATCCAGCAGAAGACTGGGATGTGGCACATGATAAAGAGACTCTTTGATTTTTTAACATGATCAATGATTGTGTTGGCCTGATTCTGATCTGTGAATCTTTTTTTGAAGTACTCTTGCTTTTGTGCGTCACTGAATCCTCGTATCTCTGTCAGCCGGTCGATGCAGTCAGGAGGAATCTTACTGGCAGCTGCTGGTCTGGTGGTGATCCAGATGAGAGCAGAAGGAAGCAGATTTCCCTTCATGAGGTTCGTTAGGAGAACATCCAGAGAGGCTGGTGAAGATACATCACACCACGTCTTATTACAGTCAAACTTCAGAGGAAGACGATATTCATCCAATCCATCAAGAATGAACAGGACATTTGAATTACTCATTCTTTTAAGATTCAGTCCTTTTGTCTCTGGGAAAAATTGAGTGACAAGATCCATCAAACTTAGTTTTTCTTTCTCCTTTAAGTTCATCTCTCTGAATGGAAGAGGAAACATGAAGCTGATATCTTGATTTTCTTTTCCTTCTGCCCAATCCAGAACAAACTTTTGCACAGAGACTGATTTTCCGATGCCAGCAATTCCTTTTGTCAGCACAGTTCAGATCTCCTTGTCTTGTTCAGCAGCGTCAAACAATTTTCTGCATTCAACCTATATCTCCTGTGATTCATGACGTCTGGAAGCAACTTCAATCTGTCTGACTTCATGTTCAGAATTGACCTGTTCACTGCCACCCTGAGTGATATAGAGATCTGTGTAGATGTTATTCAGAAGTGTCGAGTCACCATGCGTCGCAATTCCTTCAAACACACGTTGATACTTCTTTTTTAGGCCACATTTTAGCTGATGAATGAAGAACAGCTCATCTAAAAACAGGAACAAAAACACAACATTAGTCTTAATTTTGTCTCCTATATTTATAAGTGTGAATCTGACAGATGGTCATGAGTCTCTTACGTTCTAGAGTTTCAGCAGCTTCATCTTGCTTCATCTCTCTCAGGTAATGTAGTGTGAGATCAAGAGCTGCTGCTTTGATGCTGCATCTATTCTCATTAAAGTCCTTCACAAATTATTCTGTGTTATCTCTTTGTAATATTTTCTTAAACTTCTCCAGTTCATTCTTCAGAAATGTGATTATTTTGCTCTCAAGATCCTTCCAAGCAAGCAAGAAATATAAGACAAACACAGTTTAAACAGATGAACATCCATATTTGGTCACAATAATTTATTCAGTAATTAAAAATATTTGTAAAAGATACCATTTAAAACCCAAACACGTCAATTAGCTTCCATTTAACACAAAAAGTACAAAACAACAAAAGTGTCTTATTTTAATTGGTTCTTAATTTTTTTTTTTTTTTTTACTAGGAATGTATAGTAATCTAATTGTTTGTTATAAACATTTATGAAAATGTGTTTTCCTACCTGGAAAATCCCTAGAAGATTGTGTTTGAAATTCTCTTGTTTACTCTGAGTCTGAACATCTGAGTCTAATGTCTCACCTTGAAGCCTGTTAGAAAATAAAATACAATAAAATGCTGCTTTTATTTTCAGTTAAAAATTTATAGAAATATTTGCAAACTTTAACAAAGAGAAAAAAGAAAACATTTGTTATTATGTTTACGCTGTTAAAGTATAGGAGATATGAAAGTATATAGTGAATTCTGCATTGACAACATGTATTTTAATATGTTGTGTAGCAATTATGTCAGCAGACAAAAATGAAATGGACTTTACAAAAAATATAATTATAATTCAAATCAGATAATTTTAATATTTTTGCTGATGTTTTTATAGCACTACTGTTTTCAAACTGGAATGACATTTAAACAATTAATTTAAAGAGAAATATTTGCTGAAGGTATTTTCTTTCTCAACTGTGTAAGTTTGCTTAAGACAAAACTCACTGTTTACATGAATACTCTCTAAAAAGTCATTTTGACATTTTTTGAGCGTCCACGTTTAGGTGTGTGTCTGAAGATCATTTGCTTCTGCATATTCAGCTCTGACTCAGAGAACACACACAGAAAACCGGCTGGGGAACAGAGTCTCTTTTGTGGCTTAACACAATACAAATAACATGTAGACCCACATGCTAAACAACACACCCACTAACAGTGACTAGACAACCAGGAAAAGACAAAGACCCACCAGCTAGGAAGTGCACACATGACACCACCTCGCGCCGGGAAGTGCACAACATGGGAAGGTAGGGCAGGGAACCCGGAGTGCAACCAAACAAAAACAAAAACAGAGGCTCTGTTTATGAACTTTAATCGGAACGAAGAAGAACCCCCTGGGGGGGCGCGCGTTACCCTGGGGTACATGCTTTTTTTCCTTGCACTGAACAAGAGCAGCAGATATGGAGTTTAGATAACCGTCTCCTCATCCTTTGACGTGTGCGATCACACCGGTTTTCATATGTGTCACATGATCAACCACTAAATTCACACGTGTTTTCACACCTTATCTGGCACTGATCCAAAAAAAGACACGCTCAGAGCTTGTCATTTATCACAATTCAGTGTTTTCAACCACATAAGATTTCTTTTCACACAAGTTGAGCCAAAAAGTTGGTGACTATTTTGAATTATCTATTATACAGCGCTTTTTGTGACTGCGGTATGTCAGGTGACAAGCGTGACGCGTTGCCATGGAAACAATTAGGCGAAATGGGGGGAGGGGGAAGGTAAATTTTTACCTCTTCCTAGGGGGGCGTGACAGAAAAATAATTGAGAAGCACTGGTATAAAGTCATTGTTCATTGTAAATGTATTTTATATGTAGAATGAATGATATATAAATATGATATTAAAAAAAAACTGAGCTGGCCTGGTTGGTGCCCCCCCCCAAGCACAAAAGTGAAACTCCGCCTATGGTCCCACAGTTTAGCAACAGTAGACAGTATTTTACAACACTCAATTATTATGCTGATTTGGATGTTAAATGTGGTTTAGGCAGGAATTAAAGTGCACTGAAAGGAAGGAGCACTGAACCCAATCCAGCAGCGGCACAATAATCATTTTAAGACTGTAAAAATGGAAGATGCTGAGATGTCTGGCTTAGAGAAGGTCAACTCTTGAGAAATAAACATTGAACTTTCTCATGCAAAATTAGCATCCCATCCGAGACACAATCACACTGAGATTAATACCTTGGTATTTTCCTAATCTACAGCCCCCCCCCCCCCCCCCCCACATATTTTCATCACGTGAAATGTCTCAGTGTGACTGTCTCAAGAATAATAATACATTTTAAAAGCTGCTACAAAGCTCTCATTCCCACAGAAGTAAACTAAAAGCTATTAAAGGTTGAAGAGTATAAAGATGTTTTGTTGACTGTGATGGTTTGCCTCTCTCAGGGTCTTCCATGCAAATTAGCTTCTGTTCTCAGTAACCAAATGTCTATTGTCAACTCATGTTTCCATTTGAAAGAGTTTTTTCTTCTGGTCTGAGTATTTAGAGAAATGATTCAAGAGTCTCAGGGTGATTTGTAGTCAGATCAGCTCATAATGCTGAATCTTTCAGACACTCTGCATTATGTATTCTTTTTAATTACAGGTATGCATCTTTTCCTTTATTCCTGAGCATTCAGTGTTTTGATTATATTTAGAATTTATTGTGTAAATGGCACGACACATTTACCTAATACATTGTTGCATTTCATTTTATTCTGTCTTACTCTGAAATGATTAACTCTAGTATATTACGTTGCATCTATTGAGCATGAGGCACATCAGCTGATATATTATTATTATATTATTATTGACGCTAAACTCCCAGGGCCGCACCAGCTCTCATCCGTATGGAACAAAGAAGAGACGGCTGTACAGCCGGAATCTCTAACCGAGAGGGGAACATTCCCATGCCCCATACTTCAGGTTTTTTGGAGTGTGCTTCCTGTTCCATGACCAGAGCCTGCAAAGAATCTACCACAGTGAGTAGGCCCCTGATCGTATCCTTGTTTTTCTTTGATGATACTATGCGCAGGACCCCATGAGAGATATCTGGTGGCGTTACGCGGCGAGAACTCATGAAGGGAACCAGCACCCCCAAGGCTGGTCTCTGGTCCTTAAAGAGCGTCCACCACAGGGCCCGGATTCTAGGGGAACGCCTGAGTTGAAGGCTCTTCAACCCTCCTCGGAGGGGGCGACTCCACCAGAACCGCGCCGTTCTGGACGGGAACTGGGAAAGATCACCTCTGCGAGGTCTGACGCTCTTAGCACCAGCACCTCAAGCTCTAAGCCCATTTCAGTGAAGAGAACGCTCCTCAGATGCGTCCTAGCGAGCAGGCTGAGCTCAAGAATGTAGACCCTACCCCCCAAAAAATTAATCCAAATATTTATAGTATTAATTCCCTAGTCTCAGCAGCCATAATAATATTGGCTGTTGGACAGCACAATTCACAACATGGCTAAACTTCCTCTCCAGCCTTGATACTAGCACGACCAACCCCTCAGAGCTGGACCATTGCAGCGTCAGTCTGCCTGTTTGGAAGTAAACGCTCCATACAGCGCGCTTTCGAAACATGACAGAGACCGGATCCGCGAGGAAAAGCTGAGGTAGGGCGGAGCCCATCTCAAACCCCACTGACGGATCTGACGCGGATCCCCAGTTACCGATCGCCGCTGAGCTGCAGCGGGACCGCCCTGAAGAAACGCGAGCGGCTCGTAAAAGAGCGCGAGGCAGAGCGCATGCTCTGCGCAAGGCGGGACCGGAGCGAACGCAATGAGCGCTGCTCGCGATGCTGCGCTCCACTCCCAAACAAGCATCATAGACTAGAGAGGGAGATGGCGAAACTTCCTCTCCAGCCTTGACACTAGCACATCCAAGTCCTCAGAGCTGGAGCGTTACAGCGTCAATCTGCCTCTGTCTGATCGGAGGCAAGCGCTCCATACAGTGTGCTTTCGAAACATGACAGAGACTGGATCCGGGAGGAAACGCTGAGGTAGGGCGGAGCCCATCTCAACCCCCGCTGATGGATCCGACGCGATCCCCAGGAACAGCTTGCATCTGAGCCTCAGCTGCAGCAGGACCAGATCCCTGAGGAAAACACGTTACTAAGCGCTGACTGCGCAGATTGTGTGTATCACTATCCGTCACATTCATTAAAGTAGCACTCTTTTTATTTTTTTATTTTTTTTTTAGAAAACACACAGCTTGTTCGCCAAATATAAGAAGGAAGTCCCTTTCCTTTTAAACTAGACAAGGGAGATATGTGCACACCAGCAACACAACACAAGCGACACAGCACGCTGAAGACAATCAAGCTGTTGTTCAAGGTTCCGGTGCCCCCTTTTATGACCTGGTTCATGACATCACTGACCCGCACGTGCATTCACACGCATTTGTTTCATAGTACTTCAGAAGACTATCGTCAGGCATTTACCCTAGCGCTTTTGACGCAGCTCGAGTTCCCAAAGGGAACTAAATATACTAACAGTGATAAACAAAAGACAAACACCTGTGAAGATTAGTGAACATGGCAACGGAAAGATAGAACAGAAGAACATGTGACTAAAAGAACACAAAAATAAGAGTCCCGGGTGAACTGTGCTGTGACAATATAAATATATATATATAAATAAATTATAATTCAAATAAAATAATTACAATATTTTTGCTAATGGTCCCTTTGGGGTTTGACACATGAAATACCTTTTGTTAGTTGATAGTTTTCTCTCACTGAAGTTCGGTACATCATTTTTTGACCGGTCACTCTTCACAGACACAGAGCTGGACACACGTGATCCTGATCTTTCTCTAATGACACAAAGAGCAGAAACACTTTATTACAGGAGAAACTTCAGTCTCATGTTTAATTAAACCCAGTTCAACACAAACAAATTCATCATCTGAGACACAAATAACACAAAGTAAACAAATGATTAATGTATGTAAAACACTAAAACTAAAATATCACACAGACTAACGTATCGCATGTACGACATGATGGCCGATATATTGTGCGTCCCTAATTATTTACGTTTATTATCCCCTAAATGTGTTCCTTTAACCCATAATGCAAATGACTTTTATCAGAGTTTGAACATGATTTAACATACATGATACTTTAAACACATTTAACTGCTAAATGTTCCTGTAAATTATTAAACCAGTTTCAATATAAACACATTTATAATTGTTTTGCACAGCATTTGAAATGTCAATGGAGAGAGAAAACACAGCTTGTTGATCAGGATTTGTTGTTTCCAGCTCAAAAGTGAAAGTCCAGTAGAGTTTCAATGATTGTGTTACACAGTGTCAGTCTTACCTCTGTTTCTGTGAGAGACTCATGTTAGAGAGAGAGAGCTTTCCTCGCTCCTCTGACATTACTGCAGCTAAACTGCCACTGAAAACAGCTCAGCGCTGGTGTCTTTGTGTCGCTGAAGACCATCAGATGCTCAGCATGACCTGCACATGACCATCAGATTATGATCAGAGATGACAAACAACAATAACAACATCACATATTTATATTATTAATTATTATTTTAAAAAATTGTCTTCATAGTGACATAAACTGTTTAAATATATTTTAACTATATAAGGGCATTTCTGTCTAAATTTATGGAATATATACATCACTTTTACAGCAAATTATAACATTCAAATAAAATTCAGTTTGTCTGTTGTAATTAATGTTTAATTTAATCTCTCTCTCTTCATGATCATTAACTGGAATTCGGGTGTCTGTGAATATTAAGCCTCACCCACTGTGATTTGATTGCGATGCGAGCGATGACAGACCAATCACAGCTTGGATGAGACGATCCTTCCGCAGCGCAATTTATAATAAAGTATGTAATGTATTATCATTTCAGCACTAATGTAGAGTTATATTACAGAGATGTGTGTGACGTGAACTACAATCCTCAGGTGCACGAGCAGGCGCGCGTGTCCGCGAATCTCATGAATATTAATATAACTCCACCTTCAGACACTAAAATCTCGGTACACTGACACAACAAGAAATACTGGATTGCACAAAAAATACTTCAATTTCATATTTTTACAAAACAAGATCCTAAAACTGGAAATAAACCTTCTTAGAAAAAGCATTATTGATTTCTGCAAGATTAATATCCATAAATTGGATTGTTTTAGTAATTTGTTGCTCACTTGTTCTACTTCAGCAACAGTTATAAGTTGTAAGTTATGTTGTAGCTGAACATAATCATGTTAATCACAGTAACTCATATACACATGTTCATATTTCCTCCAGTAAGTGTAATGTTGAAGAATTAAAGCTTTCTTACAAGATTTCAGACTCTCTTGTCCTGCAGGAACACAATCCAGGAATCTGGAAACACTTTCACTTTGAGATTCACCTGCAATTCTTTATGACTGTTTGTCACAAGCTGCGATTGGTTCAGGTTTTTCAGTGGGCGGAGCTCCATGAATATTCATGATTTTCCCGCATATGCGCGTTAATGATCGGACAATTTAAGTTCAGCTTCTCATCAGGTTTAATGGATTTTACAAAAAGGTAAATGTAGTGTTGGGAGTTTTGTTGTTAGTTATTCTATGGAATTTTTTTGTACCAATAATATTCAATGAAATATTAATAAAAACGAACAAAAATACTCTCCGTGAATGAAAAAAAAATAACCTCACACCAAAAAAATTAACATCGTCTTCGAAT
Source organism: Rhodeus uyekii (assembly GCA_037043235.1). Lineage (NCBI taxonomy): Eukaryota > Metazoa > Chordata > Actinopteri > Cypriniformes > Acheilognathidae > Rhodeus > Rhodeus uyekii. The sequence goes on from JAWRVZ010000597.1 coordinate 54,161, forward strand.
AAACTGCATTCTTTGTTGACAGTTCCCTAAATTGCAGTTTCGCTGACTGTGGTTTATGAATGTGCTGCCAGAGTTTTCGTGTTCGCTTTCAAAGTTTTCGTTTACGATTCTCAAATTTACATTCATCTTTCTGACTCAAACCTAACATGTGTGCGGGGCTTAACAAGGTTCGCTCTCATTGGCTAGTGCCATTTTGATTGACAGCGCCTTGAACCGGAAGTAGTAGATGCTTCAATGACGCGATTTTCAGAGCACTTGGGGCTGTATACAAACACACACGCGAGTAATAATAGTTTATTATAGACCCTTTGCAAGTCGGCCGGTGTTACGAGATTTTCGGTTTCTGGAATTTTTGGTTTCGGTGGGAGGAGTTTTCATGAATATTCATGAGAGTCCTACGCATGCTCGTTCTGCGTGAAACTGAAAATGCCAGTCAACGCTTACTCAGAACTCCACAATGAGAAAAGGAAATTAGATCTTAAACGACAAACCACAACTGTTTTTGTGTGCGAGGTTGATTACAGATGTTAATGATTACAGACATTCACTGTAAGTAAGATAAACGTACTAGACTGACACGAGTCTACATTAATTTCCGTTACTTTCATTTGTATCTTATTTGTAGAACTTAACCTCGTTCTTATTTTGTGAACCTAAAGCACTGCAATAAATGTATCTGTATCCCAATAAACCGTTTGTAACTTACACTGGTCTGATTATTCTGCTGCTATAGGCTGTACACATGAACATGGAAAAGACCCTGTTGCACACATTCTTATCTTTTGCATTGTATGTTTGTATAAATATTACTCAAATAAAATATTGCCATAATAAATAATTTACTCAATTAATGTAGCTCATGCATGACTTGATGTGTGGAATCAAACACAAGAGTGTCCCAGATAATAGTTTATTAAAACAGGTTGTTTTAGTACACTGGACAAATCAAAAGACTCACGAATGTTCCCAGAACGTTCCCTGTAGGTAAACCAAAAAAAAATAAAAAATACTAACAGGAACTAAATGGGAACAATAGATAGAACAATAATCTTTTTTGTAGTTTGCATGTTTTGTGCAGTTCCTGAATGAAAACAGTCATATTCACTTCATATAATATCAAGATAAAGCACTGTAAACTACAAGTTCTATACATTGATTACATTTCGCTGTGTTCTTTCTTTGTACCCTGTGATGCTTTAAAACCATCTTTTATTAGTTGTTTTCATATATTGAATACGTCACTGACTGTAACAACTCCAATAAACCTATTTAAATGTATCATATGTGATGTGTTTAACTCAGACTGTTCATCATTCTCCATGTCCTCTGGTTGTTGTCTCTCTGTTGTTTGGTTGGAAAAGTCATACAGTTCTGAAAAACATTGATGAAATTTCAATGTTTTTTTCATGTTTCCAATTTTATATATACAGTATGTATATATATATATATATATATATATATATATATATATATATATATATATATATATATATATATATATATATATATATATAAAATATTGTGGAAAGGTCTTATGCATGACAGTATTTTCACCCCAAAAATGTGTTTTTAAAGCAGTTATTTCTATATTTTGCTGTAGTGTGTCAGTAGGAAATATTAGTTTATGTTTCAAAGTATCCCTTTTGGCATTCATTTTACTTTTAATTAATTCAATACGATTTTTGTAGCACAAGGAGTCTGACAAGAGATGGTGCTCTACACAGAGATCTGATCTCATCATCGATTTAATGATTACATGAAGAAACAGAACAAACTAAAACTAAATCCTTACAAATTAAAATTATGGTTTAAGATTCCACTTGCACGGTGAAACCAAAATTTCCAGATCACCTGAATGATTATAGATACACTGATTTTCAATAGAAGAGCAATATTCTTAAATTACAAAAACTATTGAATCTATGTATTGCTCTGGTCTTCTGTTAAGCTTTAAAACCGTGTTGGTTCTGACAATGACTGAAATAACATCCACAACCATATCAGTGCCTCATAAACACTTCACAACCTACCATGTTTTGCACCGTGTACCTGCAATGGTCCATCTTGATTTCAGTCAGAAAATTTCATAAACTTTTTACTGTGCTTCTAATGTTTTTTTTTCTTTCTTAATCACTCTTAAGATTTGCATTTTGGAATCATGATAATTTAAGAGATGTTAACTTTTATTCAGCACGGATGCATTAAATTGATCAAAAGTGACATTAAAGACATTTGCAATGTGACAATGTATTTCAAATAAATTCTGCTCTTTTGAAATTTCTATTCAAAGAATACAGAAAACAGACACTGTATAACGAATTCCACACTTCATTAAGCAGCACATCTCTTTTAAACATGATAATAATCAGAAATGTTTCTTAAGCAGCAAATCATTATATGAAAACATTATATATATATATATATATATATATATATATATATATATATATATATATATATATATACATATATATATATATATATATATATATAGATAGATAGATAGATAGATAGATAGATAGATAGATAGATAGATAGATAGATAGATAGATAGATAGATAGATAGATAGATAGATAGATAGAGAGAGAGATAGAGAAAACAGGATTTAACAATATTATAGTTTTTTCAAGTGCAGTCTTGGTGAACATAACTACCAAACAAAATACCAAACCTTTGAACAGTAGGTCTATTATATAAAAACAAACACGTTTTTAATCCAAAATGTTAAAGTAAATTACATTATTTTTGCCAGTATGCATATTTAAATAAAATTATTTTGAACATAAAATTGGTTACTATATTCTGTAAAAGGATGTATGTTTTTTTACAATTTTTTTTTGTTTAAATCATCACAAGGTACAAAGGAAGAACACAACAACATGTAATCTTTGTACAGCACTAGTTGAAGTTTACAGTGCTTTATCTTGATATTATATGAAATGAATACGTCTGTCTATTCAGGAACTGCACAAAACGTGCGAACTAATAAAAACATTATAAACTGTTATGAAACGATAAACAATTGAAGCGTAGGCTATTTAGACATAAATTTGCGCTGAAACTATATTTTCCTTTCTTTTAAATAATCCTTTAAACTTGCAGAGAAACAAAGATGAGCGTAAACTAAAATTCTCAGTTTCACGCGCATGTCCGGGAAACTCATGAATATTCATGTAAGCTCCGCCCACTGAAACCAAAAATTCCAGAAACCGAAAATCTCGTAACACCGGCGTTACCGGAAGTTCCACCATGTTGGAGACACCCGGTCCCTCGGAAGTCATTTGTTTGTATGGTAACTTGCTCGTTTTACTCTCTCAAAAAAAGCTCATTGTGAAGAAGGAATGGCAGCGAAACCGCGTGATAAAGGTGTTGCAAGGAATGATTTATACAGGGATAAGCTTGATCCGCCGGAGAAGTCAAGATATATTGAGAAATTGAAGCTTATTGTTGGTGAAGATCCACTTGATGATTCGGCTATACAATACAGTATTACTAAGTATTAGAACTAAGAATTATATACTAAGTATATAAGTATACTATACTAAGTATTATATAGAATTATAGAACTAAGTATTATATAGAACAAACGTGTAATCTTTGCAACTACTTGACCTAACATATTTTGTATGTGCCAGAGGTTAACTCTTAAATAAAGCTCTTATAACAACTCTTAGATGGTGTCTATTGTTGTATGTACTGTTATAACATTCATATGTATATATGTTTGTTGTTTGGATAAAAAGAATAGTGAACACTTGTCAGAAGATTCAATCTTTAATTTAAACATGCTATCACTTACACAACTTCAATGTGACACTGTAAGCAATCAGGTAGTGTATTATCAAATACAAATCACAATGTGACATTTGAGTCTTAGTGAAAATGTGCATAAACCAAATATCAGATACAAATGAATGAGTACAAGAATAATTTGAGTAATTTAATTCTTTAAATTAACAATCAAAATTTACAACAGAAGGACACATATTTGCCAAACTGCATGCCACATGCAGAACTATCTGTCTTCTCTGCAAAAAAAGGTAAGATTTACATAGTTTTTTTTATTAGCACATGTGTAAGATTTAAAAAAAAAAACTTTTCATTTTTGCCCTATGTTATACTTGTATATAAGTCTTTTCTGTTTACCCTACATTTAGATCTATTTGTTCATGGCTGGTAATTGAATGTCAGACATGTAAATATTACCAGAAATATTTCCTGACAAGTAAATTAATGAAACAAACAGCAGTTTATTAAAACAAATACGACATTCTGGTTCAGTTTTTTAGGTTTCTATTTCGTAGTACTTCCCCCAAAGAAGCAACATCTTTCAACATACGAACTACTCTCTCTTTAGTTTTAGATTCCTACTTCCTGCTTTGCTACTGTTCGGACGCTCTTGCTTACAGCTCTGCGCTTTGCTCTATTGCTTTTATATTTTATCTCCCAATTTTAACTTCAGCAAATCAGCACAGTGCTCAAACGACAAATATTGGCACCAACAAAGTTTCTAACTGGAAGAATTGCAACAAAAAAGGGGAATTTTTTTCAAATCAGCCTCCCATTGACGGCAGCCATCAGCTTACATTCCGGAGAAGGGAAAACACAGCTGCCTACACTAAATAATATGCCTCCTCTGGTTGAAGAATCTACCTGCTGCACAAACTGCCACAGACTTCTACAAAGGATTGCAGTTCTTGAAACAAAGCTACTTGTGGGACTACCAAACCAGACGGAACACACAACAGAGCTTCATCATGGACGTCCCCAGCACACAGCCGGTGAGTCCCATGAATCTAATGCTCCTAAACAGGCCATACTGAGTGCCGAAATTGATCAACATACTAATCGATGGCACAAACAGGGAGCGAGACCCAAAGGCACTCGAGACATCAGATTGTCACGAGTATCGCATTTTGTAGCGTCCTCTACCCCAAACACTAGCTCCCTACCACCGCCAATACATCTGGAGAACAGATTTGAAGTGTTAATGAATGTGAGTGAGGAATCTCCAGACATGATGAATGTGGTTGAGGAATCCCCAAACATGATCGGACACAGATCAAATCAGCTAGCAGCTAACACCGATGCTAACTGCCGCTCAAGGTGGAGCAGACAGCGACACTCAGCTCTTAGAGCAGCCGAGCCCAGGACTCTGATAGTGGGTGACTATTATCAGAAATATTAGCAGCAGGGATACAACTACATGCTGCCTTCCACAAGCAACAGTTTCCGATGTAAACAGGGAACTTAAGAGCATTCTGATGAAATATAAAACTGCAAACCGACTAATCATCCATGTGGGAAAGAATGATATTCGGAAGGAGCAGTCAGAACTCCTTAAAAGGGATTTCAATGAATTTTTTGAAATGCTCAGAAGTCTAAAAGTTCAGTCGTTCATCAGTGGACCACTCCCAGCAAGAGGAACAAATAGATTTACACGTTTGCTTGGGCTTAACACATGGCTGCAAAAAACCTGCAACTTAAAGGGACTGAACTTCATCGACAACTTCAATCTGTTCTGGAGTCAGAGACAGTTGTTCACACATGATGGCCTGCACCCAAACAAACTGGGCTCAAGAGTGCTAAAGGACAATATCTACTTCTCCCTCCATCATCCTTCAGCAGTGTGTGCAAATCCACCTAATCTGAATGGCACAAACACACCTGGACAGAGTACAGCTGACCACAGGACTTCATTTCAGCTCTTCGGCCGCTACCACAACGCCAGGGCCCTCACCCTCCTCCATCTGTTCTAGGTGAACCAAAAACAACTGATAAAAGCTCTCAGTGATGTGTGTTGGGTCCCTGCTATGATAACAGTGACTTTGTCAAATGTTTACAGAACAAGCGGGAACCCAGTGTGCCTGTTGCTTTCGCTATTTCAGTTTTATTACGTGATAGAAAGCCAAAGGCCTTCTCAAACCGTTTGGCAAACCCACTTAATCTGTTGCATATTACACGCCAAACTAAGATTACTGTTAAACATCTTTTAAACATATCACTTTTAAACATCCGTTCACTTAAAAATAAATCACTTCTAGTCAATGATTTAATAACCACAAACAATCTAGATTTTATGCTTCTAAATGAAACATGGCTTGAAGACAGTTGCAGTTCAACAATCCTGAATGAAACAGCCCCTCCTAACTTTACTTTTATGAGTGTCTGCAGAGCTGTTAGGAGAGGTGGAGGTGAAGCTGCTCTATTTAAAGATGTCTATCAATGCAAGCAAGTGTCATTTGGGGATTACTTGTCTTTTGAATATTTGGGTATTGTGTTAAAAGGTGCTCCTCGCATTCTATTTTTAGTCATTTACAGGCCTCCAAAATACTCTCCAGCCTTTGTGGAGGACTTTACAGAACTGTTATCAGCAACTTCCTCAGAGTTTGACTGTTTTGCTATTACTGGGGACTTTAACATCCACATAGAAAATGCAGAATCCAAAATGGCAAAAGAAATTCTAACAGTTTTGAATACTTTTGATCTGACTCAGCATGTACATGGACCCACACACAATCGAGGACATACACTAGATTTAATTATCAGTAAGGGTCTAAACATCTCATCCATTGTCATTAAGGATGTAGCTCTATCAGATCATTTCTGTATTTTCTTTGATATATTGATCTCTCCGACTGTTGAAGCTAGATCTATCTCGGTCAAAAAGCGATGCTTAAATGAGAATACTAGTGCTCTGTTTATGAAGGCTATATCTTTAACACCAAGCATATCTGCAGACTCTGTTGATTTTCTTCTTGATTCTTTTAACTCAAAAGTTCAGAATGTTATTGATAACATTGCTCCTGTGAAAGTCAGGAAGAAGAGTGGCAGACAAAAATCACCCTGGAGGAACTCAACAGCAGTGCAAAATATGAAAAGACAATGCAGAAAAGCTGAGCGCATGTGGCGAAAGACAAATCTTGAAATCCACTATAACATCTATAAAGATAACCTTCATGCTTTCAATGTGGAACTAGGCAAAGCTAGACAGACCTTCTTCTCAAATATTATAAACAGAAACTTAAACAACACCTGCACTCTTTTTGCTACTGTAGAGAGACTAACAAATCCCCCAAGTCAGATTCCCAGTGAAATGCTCTCAGACAGCAAATGCTGTGAGTTTGCTTCCTTCTTCTCTGAGAAAATAAATAATATCAGAAAGGCGATCAGCACATCCTTGAGCTGCACTGGGGTAAAACAGATCAGACCACAATCTCAGAAAGTAGCTATTATGTCTGTTTTCGAAGCAATTGATGGTAAAATTTTGGAAGAAACAGTACAGCACCTTAAAACATCAACCTGCGCCCTTGACATACTTCCCACATCTTTTTTCAAAGGCGTGTTTAACTGTTTAGAAGCAGATATCCTAGAAGTGGTAAATGCCTCAATTCTTTCTGGGACTTTTCCAAATTCCCTAAAAACTGCAGTTGTTAAGCCCCTTCTGAAAAAGACCAATCTGGACAACATCATATTGAGCAATTACAGACCAATCTCAAATCTACCTTTTATAGGCAAGATCATTGAAAAAGTTGTTTTCAATCAGCTGAACAAGTTCTTAAGCTTGAATGGATACTTTGACGACTTTCAATCTGGTTTCTGACCACATCACAGCACAGAGACAGCACTCGTAAAGATAATAAATGATATTCGTCTTAACACAGATTCAGGTAAATTATCAGTGCTGGTTTTACTCGACCTCAGTGCTGCGTTTGACACCATAGATCACAACATTCTCCTTGACAGGCTGGAAAACTGGGTTGGGCTTTCTGAGATGGTTCTTAAATGGTTCAGGTCATACTTAGAAGGGAGAGGTTATTATGTGAGTATCGGTGACCATAAGTCTGAGTGGACATCCATGACATGCGGAGTCCCTCAAGGTTCAATACTTGCACCCCTCCTGTTCAACTTATATATGCTGCCACTGAGCCAAATAATGAGAAAGAACCAAATTGCATATCACAGCTATGCAGATGACACCCAGATTTACCTCGCGTTATCACCTAATGATTACAGCCCCATTGACTCCCTGTGTCAATGCATTGATGAAATTAAAAACTGGATGTGCCTAAACTTCCTTCAGTTAAACAAAGACAAAACTGAAGTCATTGCATTTGGAAACAAAGATGAAGTTCTCAAAGTGAACGCATACCTTCACTCTAGGGGTCAAACAACTAAAAATCAGGTCAGGAATCTTGGTGTGATTTTGGAGTCAGACCTGAGTTTCAGTAGCCATGTAAAAACAATAACTAAATCAGCATATTATCATTTCAAAAATATTGCAAGAATTAGATGCTTTGTCTCCAATCAAGACTTAGAGAAACTTGTTCATGCTTTCATCACCAGCAGGGTGGATTATTGTAATGGGCTCCTCACCGGCCTTCCCAAAAAGACCATAAGACAGCTGCAGCTCGTACAGAACGCTGCTGCCAGGATTCTGAGCAGAACCAGAAAATATGAACACATCACACCAGTCCTTAGGTCCTTGCACTGGCTTCCAGTTACATTTAGAATTAATTTTAAAGTACTGTTACTTGTTTATAAATCACTCAATGGCCTAGGACCTCAATACATTGCAGATATGCTCATAGAATATAAACCTAACAGATCACTAAGATCATCAGGATCAAGTCACTTAGTAATACCCAGGGTTCACTCAAAGCAAGGAGAGTCTGCTTTTAGCTGTTACGCCAGCCGCAGCTGGAACCAGCTTCCAGAAGAGATCAGGTGTGCTCCAACAGTAGCCACATTCAAATCAAGACTCAAAACACATCTTTTTACCTATGCATTTGCAGATTGAGCACTGTGCCATGTCCGAACTGTTTGCATTTTATTTTATAGGCATTATCTTTTTATTCTTTTAATCATTTTTAATGTTTTATTTTTATCATTCTTCTTTATGTAAAGCACTTTGAATTACCATTGTGTATGAAATGTGCTATACAAATAAACTTGCCTTGCCTTTCTCTCTCTCCCACTCTCTCATCATCTCTCCATTTACTCTGATTTTTGTTTTATTTGAAATGAGTGATTACTTACCATTTACAAAATGGTCCGAGCAAACTCGAATGTTTGCCAGGTTCTTGCCCATAAAATCTTGGTTAAGTGCTGCTTGGCCCTCAAGTTCTCCCACTCCTGTGGCCTCGTTTATAAAACTTTGCCTAGGATTTGCGTCAGAAGTGGCGTAAGGATGAAACATAGGACGTGCGTGCGCACAGAAATGTTCGGATTTATAAAACCATGTGCACGCACATCCTACGCGGGTTTCCCTTTATAAATCACAATCAATACTAAATGTAGTGCCGCTTTTGCGGCTTCATGTCACGCCCATAGTTGCCCATAAATAGTCTGTGAAACGCCCACAAATTAATATTCATGGCATGCTAAATCATGGCAAACACAGAGAGGAAATCAAAAAAATGTAACTTCACTCAATGTGAAGTAGAAGTTATCTTTGGCAAGGTGGAAAAGAGGAGAAAAATGTTGTTTGGAGGGCATAATTTCACAAAATTATGATTTACTAAATCGAAATTATGACTTACTGTGTCATAATAATGAGATTTGAAAAGTCTTGTACATGACACAACTAAACTGTGAACATAATAAGGAATACTTTAATCGTAGTTTTACTAATGATAAAATAACAACTTCTAACCTCTGGCTAATGTCGTGGTTATAGATGGGTGCACCAAAAAATTATATTGTAACTGATAGGGAAACGGTGCGATCGCTCGATCCCCTCGCTCCTCATCGCTCCGCCAGACGGGCAGATTGACGAAAATATCAGTTTTGTACATTATTTCGTTCTGTTCACCATATTATTTATGAGGATGAATTGTATAACATGCCAATATTATTGCAGAACATATTTCACTTTTCTTTTTGCAAATATGTGTTAATTTGCATTTCTGTTGTAATTTTTGTATGATTTTGTTTGTTTTACACTGCAGATCGATCAAACGGGTGTTCGTGTAGGCTGTTAATTGTAAGACTTGCTTTGTGAAGTCTTCATGTTATTTATGAGAGGCAGTGTTGCCATTTCTTTTACGCAACAGTCTACAGCACTGTTTTTCAACCACTGTACCGTGGAACTGGTGTGCTGTGAGAGATCGTCAAGTGTGCAGTGGAAAATGATTCAATTTCAACTAATTGGTCTAAAAACTTTTTTTTTTATCCTAAAATTAATCCTAAAATACTTTATATTTTTTGTGTTTATTTGATTCCCATTCAATACACTTTGATAAGAATGACTATTTTTAATATAGGCTACAGAGTTTCATTTTTTTTTTTTTTTTCAGTTGGCAGTGTTCCTTGTGAAAAAATGTACCATGGCTCAAAAAAGGTTAAAAAACACTGGTCTAGTTTCACTTTCACGTGTTTCTTCCATCTGCCAACGGTGTCGCCATTCCTCATTTCACCCGTTTTTGTTCGTACGCCTGGGTCAGAGCTTCCGTGAAGGACCGCACATTTTCCCGTCAAGTTTGCTTTTTATAAATACCAATTATTGCGTAGAGAGCTGCGTGCGCCTTCTTTTGTGCACACGCTACATTTATAAATGAGGCCCCTGGTCTTGGTTGTAAATGACGGCTGGAAGGCGATAATAATGTTTTTCGGCACCTCTATCATCCTCCGAACGATTGTGACAACCTTCTACATTGCAGTAGTTTCCCTTCGCCTTCGGCATTGCGATATATATTTAGTTATATTGTAATATATGTTGCGCTCTGCTTGATCCTCAATGTAAAATGCGTTGAACGAGTAACCGGTGGTGTCACCAGGAGCGGCACCAAGCCTCAACATCCTCCTCGCAGACTGAGGTAAGTTTAATACTGTTTTATTCCTGTTCTGTATGAAAGTTATGTCTATATTTAGCATTGTGAGAGAAGATCAGGTCACATTCAATAATTCTTTAATCATTGCTTCCGGGTCGAGAACGCTGTGCACGTTTGTGCTGCCGCTTCGTACCTGGACTATTTTGTATGTTTTTTGTTTTTTCTACATGTTTTTTTTGACCGTTTGGATTATTATCTATTCATGTCAGTATTGGACTGCTCAAATTATCACTGCTGATCTTCAAACTGGATTATTTTCATTACCAAACTCCAGTTGTTTGCGAGCTTTCCGCCGGATTGCTGCGAGCCCTCTGCCCATTAACGTCTCCTCCACGTTCGGCACTTCTGTTGGGTGAGTCACCGCTCTCTCAATTGGTAGCGCTGTTCGTTTTAATCGCATGCTATCTGGGTGTGTTATCTCCTATCTAGTGTGCTGTTTTTGGTTGAGTGACGTTCAGGGTTTGGCTAACGTGGTTCTCTGCCTGGGATCGCCTTGCACCAACATGCCTCGGGCAAAACTTTTTCTTTTCTTATTTGCCTCATTTTTTCACCTTCAAAATGGACATTGGATATCTACCATCTCAGCTAAAGGCCTACCTAAATTTCCACCCACGTCTCGATTCTGTGACGTATGAATGCTCCTGGAGTCTAGGGATTCTCCGGCGCCCACGATACATACATCGCTCGCGGCGTCTCCTGAGGAGTACCTTTTGCTCTAAGCCCGATACCCCTCCGTGCATCTGGACTAATCATAGATCGTCGTCCATACCCAGACAAGTACTGGTTGACAATACTGCACATCGCTTTTTAATTTATCTCACTGATTCCCAACAACATACTGCTAACGTGAGTTCCCTCCATCGTCATTTTTCCCTTCTGAACTGTCGATCAATATCGGACAAAGCCTCTTATCTCAATGAAATTATCACTGACAATAAACTTTAAATTTTTCTTCTCACTGAAACTTGGCAAGTTCAGGATGATTTTCTGCAGGTGAATCTTCTCACACCTGATGGATATAAGTATCTGTCTAGACCTCATCTGCATGGTAAAGGGGGTGGTCTCGCTGTCATTTACCGGGAAAATCTCAGACTCAAGCAACTTCATTTTCATGATACCAATTCATTTGAATATATGGTATTGAAGGTTGACTCTCTTATAATAATCCTCCTGTATCGTCCTCCCAAAGCACTGTCCAACTTTTTCTCTGAACTCAGTGAACTTTTTACTCTTGCCTGTTCATTGTCATTTCCCATTCTCCTGCTTGGTGACTTCAATATTCATGTTGATACTGTTTGCTCTAACACAAATCAATTAATGTCTGTTTTTGAATGTTTTAATCTGATTCAGCATGTTCATTTCCCTACCCATACCCGTGGTCATACCCTTGACCTGATATGTACATCAAGGGTTGATATCTGTTCCATCTCTTCTTCTGACACTGGTATCTCTGATCATAAACTTCTTGATTTTAGCTTAAGTCTGCCAATGTGTAATAAGTGCCCTAAAAATGTCATTTCATACAATCTGAAAGCCATTGATACTGCATCCTTCTGTACCTCTATTGCCTCTTCAAACCTTTCTGATGTCTATGAGCTTTCTTCTCCCTCCATGATATTATCTAATTATCACTCCACAATTTCTGAAATCTTACAGCAGCATGCTCCTACTAAGACCAGGTGTGTCCCTTCCACACACTCTTCTCCTTGGTATACCCCTGAGCTCTGTATTCTCAAAGCTACTGGTAGACGGCTTGAACGTCTTTACAGAAAAACTGGTCTTACTGTACACTATTTATCCTTTCTTGACCATCTCAAAATACACAAATCTGCCCTTATCTCAGCTCGCTCTAGTTTTGTCTCTGCCACAATCAATAAATCCAGTAATAGGCCAAAAGCATTATTCAACACAATAAATAAGCTCACTAAATCTCCACCTCAAGATTCCATAGCTTCTAATGAGCTTTGCAGTTCTTTTCTTGTATATTTACTTGAAATGACTGATGCTGTCCACCAATGCTTCTCTAAAAGTGATTCAAAGCTCAACTATCCACCAAATCTATACTCTCAAACCTTGTCTTGTTTTTCCTTGACAACCCCTTCTTCAGTCTCTAAATTGATCTTGAAATCCATTTATTCTTTCTGCCAACTTGATCCTGCTCCAACTTCTCTCCTTAAACTATGCCATTCTGTCATCTCTGCGCCTATCTCGCACTTCATCAATACATCTCTTACCTGTGCTTCATTTCCTCTACCACTCAAAACTGCTGCGGTTACCCCTGTTCTCAAGAAACCCAACCTTGATCCCTCAGTTCTATCTAACTACCGTCCTATTTCCAACTTACCATTCATAGCTAAATTACTAGAAAGCACTGTTGCCACCCAACTCCAGTCTTTTCTAGTTGAAAACAATTTCTTTGATCCCTTTCAGTCTGGTTTCCGCCCCATCCATAGTACTGAAACTGCGCTTGTAAAGGTCTTAAATGACCTACTGCTTTCTGCCGATTCTGGCTCTCTGTCTGTACTTCTGTTCCTTGATCTCAGCTCTGCATTTGACACAGTGTCCCATGAATTACTTGTTTCACGTCTCTCTGATTTGGGTATTTCTGGTTCTGCTCTCTCTTGGTTTTCTTCCTATCTCTCTGACAGACAATTTTACATTTCAGTTAAAGATTCCAGATCACCTATGGTCCCCCTGAAGCGAGGTGTTCCCCAGGGATCTGTTCTCGGCCCCTTATTATTCACAATCTACATCATACCACTTGGTCAGATTCTACAACATCACGGTCTTAACTATCATTTTTATGCCGATGACATTCAATTATACTCAATCTGTACACCTACTCTACCCCCCCCCAAACAGACAAAATCTCTGCCTGTGTTAAAGAAATAAAAAAAATTCTTAATTCAAATTTTCTGAAACTCAACATGGACAAAACTGAGATTATCTTCATTGGAACTCCCACACTTACTAGCCATATCTCTGCTAATCTCACCTGTGAAATAGATGGTTCTGATATCAAAACATCCACTACTGTTAAAAAATTAGGTGTAATCATTAACTCTACTCTTAACTTTTAGTCTCATATTTCCTCTGTAACTAAATCTGTATTCTTTCACCTACGTCGCATTGCCCAACTCCGTCCCTTCATTAGTTCCCAAGACACTGAAACCATCATCCATGCATTTGTCTCATCACGCCTTGACTACTGCAATGCTCTTTTCATCGGTCTACCTGCAAGCTCCATTTCCAGATTACAATACATTCAAAACTCTGCTGCTAGAATAATCACTCACACCAAGCGCTCTGCTCACATCACTCCAATTTTGTACAATCTTCACTGGCTTCCAGTTGCCTATCGTATCAAATTCAAAATTCTTCTGCTTACCATCAAATTTTTACATTCGTTAGCTCCTCCCTATCTCTGTAATTTGCTCGTCCCCTACACTCCGACCCGTTCACTACGTTCTTCCGACTCTGGTTTACTTGTCGTTCCTCGGCATTGCCTCTCTTCCATGGGGGGCCGATCATTCTGTGTTATTGCTCCCAAACTCTGGAATTCTCTCCCACGCTCACTCTGTTATATTAACAATATCACTGAATTTAAATCGTTACTCAAAACTCACCTTTTTTCTGAATGCTATACCCATGATTTGTTCAACTGATTTTTTACTTCTCTAATACTATCTCTCTGAATGTTTTGCCTCTTATGTCCTGTTGGGATTTTTGGTGTCTCTCTCGACCCTTTCCCCCCCGGTTCGTTGGATTCGCCAAAGAATGAGACACGATGTCCGGTAATAAAATTAACTTACAGATTTATTAAGAGAATCAGAATTTGCCTTTGCTGAGCTCAGGATTGCACATGACATCTGGGCAGTCCAGAATGTCTTACAAAGTGCCAACAACATTATTTATATTCTTGATCTCCCTTGAGTCCACCTCTCCATACAGTGACTGTTGCCCGGAGCAATCAGTGTTATCAGGTTGATTCCTTCATCCCAGGTTACTCCATACTAATCAGCAGTCTGCACAGAACAGAAAACAAGAACCCCCCTTTCCCCGTCTCTTGCTAACTGAATCTTTTCTGGTGAACAGATAGTTCAGACAGTTACAGCCACTCTGGGTGCATTGTTCTTTGTTTAGTAAAGAAAGATTAGTTACAAAACATTACCTTCATGATTGAATCAGGAATGAACACTTCAGCACAATTTGAACCTTTTAAACTATCATTCCCTTCAGTTTACAGTATTCAAGCAGGCCAAACACACATATACATAAATAATAACACACTATGATCAATATATCAATTATTCAGAAACATGTAAAAACATTTAATCCCTCAGTCCTGTGTGTAATTTGGTACCTGATTTAATTTTTTCTGTATACTTCTATTATTGTTTCTATTAGTCTACTTGTACTTTCTCTCCCCTGTCAACTGTCTATTGTAAAGCGTCCTTGAGCTCTGGAAAGGCGCTATATAAATAAAACTTATTATTATTATTATTTAAACAGAAAGGAAGAGCATTTATGAAACACATTTTTTAATAACATTATTACGGCGCAGCTCTCCCTCAGTGCAGTTGTGACAGATGAGAGGCAGGTATGCATCCGGGGAGATTTGTGATAAAAAAGAGGGGAAATATGTAATCTTAAGTAAATTTGATTTGATATTGATCGTAATAAGTTCCTAGAACTAAAACTAGTAGTTATATTTTCAATGATAAGAGACTTATATTTTTCGAGTTATATTCACGCACGTGTCTGTTTTATGTTGCCGCCGGCGCGGTAAATTAGAGCGCGCGTTTTTCTCTTGAAAAGTTTATTTTTCTACATGTGAGTTCGGTGGATTCTGTTTGTATAAATGTGTGTTAGAATTGTAGATTTGTGTAATCTCATGGGATATACTAAGTTATGTGTTTACAATCATTTTAGTGTTCGTGTAACGAAGTGAATTGTATTTGTTCTTAGAGGGCAATTGGTTAACATGTCTTTCCATACATTCTCAGCCAGAAGAAGAGAGTGAGTTGCTGAGAATGTGTGTTGACTGTCCTTTTTGAATAAATTACAGAATCCCCCAAAGAGCTAGATGTCAGAGAGTCGTTTGTGCTGAAAGGAATCCGCTACATAAATATAGTTTCAGAAAGTTCTTAAATACACAAACCAACCATTTAATCTATTTATTGCTATGTTCTTTTGTTACTGTATCTTATAATTTATATAATCTCTGGCAATGACTGAAATCAGAGTTAGTAAAGATTATTCAAGCACTGATGTTTCTCTCTTTCATCTGTTCTTTCTTTCACAATGTGTTTCACTGTGTATCTGGATGAAACACAATCATGATAACGGATACAAAATATCTGTTGTGACGCACAACAATCATTCATCATTTTTTCAGTCATAAACACGCATGTTCTTATTTGAGCTTCATTTAGAGGCACTTTTGACTTATAATGTTGAAAAATGAAATTTCTTTAAACGGTTAGATCTGTATTAAAATATTTATGATATTCTAGCATCGTGATTCTGGCATTTCATCACTTGGCATTTTATCACTTAATATTTGCATAATCACAATGAATTAAGAAATGTATTTTTTTATTCTGCAAGGATGCATTAAATTAATCAGTAAATAACATGGCAGTAAATAAATTCATAATGTTAAAAAAAGCATTTAAAATAAATGTTCTTCGTCTGAACTTGTGTAGTGGGTATAGAATGCTAGAATAAAGTGAGTGTGAGAGTGTGTTCAATTAATCTAAATACAATTTACATTACACATTTATTCATTCTATAGGATGGATGGTGATGGACTTCTCTGGCCTAGTTTTTAGAGCAGCTGATTATTTGATTGTTTTTCCTGTTTTCTCTCCTGTATCGTTCACCTGAAGGGGGAGGGGCGCGCTGCACACTTAATACAGAGACTCTGGTAAAGCAGCAGCAGCGTCTCCATGTCCTGTTTATTCATCCCTAAATTATTTCCCCCTCATCAGGTAACCCATGTGCAAATGTTTTGTTAAATGTATTGTTGACATGTTGAAAAGTTAAGTGTTAAGGTCTTGTCAAGTGTTAATTTGTTGTAAACAGAGTTTCAAATGTTTGTTCAGAGTTGTTCCATGTACCTCACGTTAGCCATGCTAAGTATGGAGACCATTCGGTCTCAAAAATAGCACGGGAAAGTAAAGTATGTATCATGTGTGGGTTTTTTTTCTCCAAATGATGTGTTCATGATGGTTTAGGTCATATAAACCTGTGCTCCAGAGAGAGTATGTGTATTGTTTCATTTAATTGTTTTGGATTTATATGTGTATGTTCATTTTCCCAATTAGATGTTTTATTTTGGTTTATCTATATATAATCTATTTTTCTTATGTACAACTGTGATTGAATTATTGTTATTTTTGTCACTTAAGTTTAACTGACTGTGATTTATTTGAAATCTAAAGATGTTTAAACAGATAATACAGAGACTCTGGTAAAGCAGCAGCAGTGTCCCGTGTCCTGTTTATTCATCCTTATAACTATTTCCCCTCATCAGGTGGTGAGGGTGCTATACTTGCTGTTCATAAAGAATCCTGAAAACAGATTGAAGATTGAAATCTTCATGAAGCAGCACATCCCTTTCAAATATGATCATAATCAATAATGTTTATTGATCATCAAATCATCATATCAGATTGATTAGTGAAGATCATGTGACACTGAAGACTGAATGAGTGATGCTCTGCCTTTACAAGAATTAATATACATATTAGATTAGATTCAACTTTATTGTCATTACACAAGTACAGGTACAAGGCAACGACATGCAGTTTAGGTCTAACCAGAAGTGCAAGTGCAGGATATATACAATGGTTGCATAAGTGCAGGATATGGAGATTTACAGGTAATATGTACAATGAATGTAAATATACAGATGGTTATTACTATAACAGTCGAGTGTGTGCTATAAATATAATTACAGGTGTCTCTTACTATAAACAGCATTTACAGGTGAATATGTACTATAAGTGTAAATGTAATGTTAAGCAGTAGATTTAAGGTAGTGCAATGAGCATGGACAGTGCAAATAAGTGAGATGCGAAATGTAAACAGTTGGTACTGTATGAACAGTTGGTAGTGCAAATGAGCATGTTCCAGCTAAAGTACAGCAGTGCAAGGTGAAAATGTAAACAGTTGTTACTGTAATGAACAGTCAGCAGATCCAAACACAGGCTTGCAGTCGGAGGTGAAGAGGGAGTAGAGAAACGGGCTTAGCACACAGCCCTGTGGTACACCAGTGTTAAGTGTGATGGATGTGGAGCAGGTGGATCCAGATCAGACATTCTGGGGTCTGTTGGTCAGGAAGTCCAGAATCCAGTTTCAGAGTGAGGCACTGATGCGCAAGTCTTCAAGTTTGGCTATTAACTTGGCCGGGATGATAGTGTTGAATGCTGAGCTGAAGTCAACAAACAGCATCCGTGCATAAGAGTTCTTATTGTCCAGGAGTGTGAGCACAGAGTGCAGTGCCATGGCAACAGCATCCTATGTGCTCCTATTGCTGAACTCCCCTGAGACAAATTGAGGGTCCCCAGCATGTGAACAAAGAGTCCAAAAAATCCACAATGACCTGGGAGGTGACAGAACCAGTCAATTCAGGTCATTTGGAGTGCAAATCATAAACTACCACTAGGTAGCGCTGGTTGTGGGGAACCCTGTGAATCTCACCGCAAATATCCAACTGCAGGTGCTGCCAAGGTCGTGAGGGCCAGGCTAAAGGCTGTAAGGGTGGAGGAGGTGAGTGGCCTGTCTTACTGCTCACAAGGCAGACTGAACAGTCCTTAACCATTGCTTCAATCTCCCTGTCTATTCCTGGCCACCACACCCGGTCTCTGCAGCGCTGTTTGACCTTCACTATGCCCAGGTGACCCGTATGCGCCATTTCTAACACACGCGCATGAAGGGGCCCTGGGACCACAGTGCAAAGCCCACGGGCCATACAAACATCATTCCAGCAGGATAGCTTGTCTTTGACACGGGAATAAACAGCTAGTTTCCCAGATACATTTGATGGCCAGCCGCCCCGGATGTAGGAACGGAACTGTGATAGGATAGGGTCCTGGTCCGAGGCTGTCTTGTGCTCCTGTAGTGACACTGTTTTCTGCAGGGGTGTGTGTAGCATCTGGATAATGTCAGTTTCAACGTCACTACTGCCCATGGGTGTGTTCAACATAGATGGACCGGGACAAAAGGTCGGCTACCACATTATCACGGCCCGGGGTAAATTGGAGACTATAGTTATACTGGCGAAGACGATCGTACCAGCAATGCAGTCTCAGTGGTTTGTGGCCTGTTCCTGATGTTGCAAGCAATGTCACGAGAGCGTGATGGTCTGTCCTCAGGGTGAGATGCCGACCGTAGATAGAGGTGCCGTCTTTTGCATGCCCAGATACATGCTAGCGCTTCCCGCTCCCCCACTGAGTAACGTTGCTCCGTTGGGTTTAGGGAACGAGAAGCAAAGGCTATGGGCCGTTTGACATCACTCTGTACTTGTGACAGCACGGTGCCAATGGCTATGGCAGATGCGTCACAAGTGACCAGAGTGTCACTAGAAGTGCTGAAATGCGCTAGCACTGGCGGTGATGTGAGCTGAGCCTGAGTACGAATGGCCTCCGTACATGCTTGAGTCCATATCCAGGATTCGTCTTTTTGCAATAATTGTCGCAGAGGGGCTTTTGTGGATGAATATTGGGGAAGAAACTTTAAGTAGTAGCCCGTCATCCCTAGAAAGGAAGCTACTTGTGCCGGCGAAGTTGGCTCAGGGATGGACTGGATAGCCTCCACATTGGAATGAAGTGGAGAAATGCCCTCCGCTGACAAGTTGAATCCCACAAATTGAATATCGGCCACAGCCAAGACATATTTGTCACTGTTGAGAGTCAAGTTATGCTTGGCTAGTGCATCGAACACCTTACTTAGGTGCTCGTTATGGATATGCTTAGTCGCCCCATGCACAACCACATTGTCCAAATAAATGACCACACCCGTTAGGCCAGCAAGCACCAAAGTCATTATTTTTTGGAAGCAGGAAGGGGCGGAGCTAAGGCCAAACGGCATCCTGGTACAACGAAAGACCCCTGTGTGAGTCACAAACGCTGTTAAGTTCCTGCTGCTTGGGTGTAAGAGCACCTGCAGATACAATCCTCTAAGGTCCAGTTTTGAGTACAATGTAGAGCCATAGAACTGGGCTGTGAGTTCCTCTGCAGTTGGCAGAGGGTATTTGTCAGGGATTACTGCCTTGTTTACTTACCACAAATCTATGCAGATACGTAAGGCACCTGTTTTTTTCGCAGCCACAACCAGATTTGAAACCCAGGGTGACGCATCAACAGGCTCAATGATACCCGCGTCCTGCAGTCGCTGCAGCTCTGCAGTCACCCCATCATGAAGGGCCAGGGGAATACGGTGAAGTGGTTGAATAACGGGGATGATTACGGGGTTGAGGAGAGGTTGGTGGTTAAACGTGGTGAGGCAGCCCAGCCTTTTGAACAGTGTTGGCCACTGTTGCTGCCACGTTGTAGTCACAGCCAGAATAGTAGCCCCCCCTGAGTCCAGAAATGCAAACCCCAAAGCAGTGAACAGATCCAACCCCATAAAATTTGCTCCTTTTTTGCCACATGAAACACAAAAGAAGGCAGTGTTCTTTTTCCATAAGAAACAGTCAATTCAAGTGACCCCAGCATTTCTATTTTAGAGTTGCCATACCCACAAAGGGCAGTGGAGGGTTCAGCCAGGGGAAGTGAGTTAAAAACTTTCAGAATTAAGGAGCGATACACTAGCTCCTGTGTCCAGCAACAAAGGGATACTGATATCATTTAGAGTTACAGTACATGATTTGAATGTCGCCAGTCCTGATGATACATTATGTCTAAGTGGTGCCCGCAGAATAACATAGTGTAACCCAGGTAACCTAGGTTACCGGTAAAGGGACAAACGGGAGTAAATTTTCTGAAGAAAAGGAGTTTCAGCCAATCGCTGATTGTGCTGCAGTGACAGACACTTCTAAGAGCCAATGAGAGCAGCGCACCCAGGTTGCGCGGGCACAGCTGTCAGTTGAGGGGAGATAGAGAGCGGGAGCGGGAGCGGGAGTTAGAGGAAGCAGCTGTGTGGAGCGAAGTTTAAACCCAGAAAATAGCTAAAAAACTTTGATAAATGACTGAATTTCATAGTGATATTGATTCTGAGTGGATGCGATAGTTTGAGAGAGCTATTAGCGGAGTGAGAGAAAGACGAGGCGGACATCTAAAAATAGAAGCCAATGTGGATTCATCGAGAGTGATTCTGAATAGAATATGTGTGATTGCCTTGGCTGGGTTTTTTTGTGTGATATTTCGTTCGAGAGATCCCTGAGAAGAGATGCCACAGAGCATACGATTACGGCGAGCCACCCGGAACAGAACGGGTAGGAGAGGTTTCCTTTTCCTTTAGGAAGAGCAGGACTCGGACCCATCAAGATTTGTTTATTTTTTGCCCCTTCTCCAATTTCTGAACCGAAAGGAAAGACTGATTTCGAGCTGGACAGTGCTAAAAAGAACCGAATCATTTGGTTCACAGACCCGATTGAATCAACTGGTTGAATTTTGAACTGTTGACTCACAACGAAGTAACCGTTATTTTAAGGGACTGATTAATTCCGTTGAGTAATTTTAAATGAGAGTGATTTCTATTTCTATATTGTGTTGAATGTTTTATTTTGTTTATTATTGACTGTTTTTTTTCCATTGGTTGTATATATATATATATATATATATATATATATATATGTATATATATATATATATATATATA
Organism: Rhodeus uyekii; assembly: GCA_037043235.1. Lineage (NCBI taxonomy): Eukaryota > Metazoa > Chordata > Actinopteri > Cypriniformes > Acheilognathidae > Rhodeus > Rhodeus uyekii. The sequence continues at coordinate 75,821 of JAWRVZ010000597.1, forward strand.
TATATATATATATATATATATATGTATATATATATATATATATATATATATATATATATATATATATATGTATATATATATATATATGTATATATATATTCTGACGGATACTGTTGGGTTCATCGAGTGTTTTATTTCTTTCTTTGATTTGTATGTATATAAATGTGTTTTTTAATATATTGCAATAATAATTAATTGACTTTTAATATAAAATTTCAAAAGACTTTTGCAGTCGTTATTCGCCTACTTTGTTGCCATCCTCTCTCCAGAAGCCGTGCCCTTCTTCTGATACCTAGGCCCATATTGAGTATTATCAAGTGTGACACGTCAGACACGTGCGCGCTACAATAGGGTTCAATAGACAATTGGAAAAGTTTTTGGGGCAGACCTGACCTGTTAAAAAGAGATGGTATTCATCCCACCTGGGATGGTGCCGCTCTTCTCTCTAGTAATTTTTCACATAGTCTTAGAGCTAAACCTTGACTAACTGGGGTCCAGATCAGGAAGCAGACAAACTGGCTAAACCGACCGTCTGCTAGCTGTCTCACGTCACAGAGGTCAGATAAATTACAACACATAGAGACTCTTTCTCCTAGATATCCTATAGAGACTGTGTCTGTTCCACGAATTAGCAAATACAAAAAACTCTCAAAACCGTTTAAGAGTAAAAATTTAATTAAACTAAGAACGGATATAACACAAATGAACAAAAGATAAAGCTTGGGTTACTGAATATACGATCCCTTTCCTCAAAAGCACTTATTGTAAATGATATAATTACAGATCATAAACTAGATGTGCTGTGTTTGACAGAAACCTGGCTAAAACCAGATGATTACATTACTTTAAATGAGTCCACCCCTCAAAATTACTGTTACAAACATGAGCCTCGTCTGAAAGGTAAAGGAGGAGGTGTTGCTGTAATTTATAGTAACACGATCAGTACTGCTCAAAGATCTAATTTGAAATATAATTATTTTTAAGTGATGGTCCTTAATGTAAAATTATTTAGTCCAAGTAATAATTCCTGTTTAACTTTTGTGCTGGCTATTCTATACAGGCCACCAGGGCACCATACAGACTTTATCAAATAATTTGCTGATTTTCTCTCAGACTTAGTAATGTCTGCAGATAAAGTCATAATTGTTGGTGATTTTAATATACATGTAGATGTAGCGAATCTAGCTCAAGGGAAATGGTGCGGGATTTATGCATGCATTTAATCGTGTTATGATCAAGCATACATAAATTGGCACAACGGAGAATTTGGATATTAACAGTTAATTATAATGGATTATAACAATTATTAATATCTATGGCTTGATTCAGCTTGTAGAATATTCTTTAATTCTATAATTGAGTTCAAAAGGACAGATAATTGTCCAGCTACTATTCACCGTATAAGAACTCTGGAAAGGTTTCTTTTGGCCACAAAGAAGGATCTTTCCGTTAATTTGTAAGAGGGTCGGTTCACCGTAAAAGTGACTTATGGATGAGCAATTCAAAGACAATCACGTGGATATATTTTAATAATCGACAAACAATAAACAAAACATACACTGATTAAATGAAAAAGGGAAAAAGAGAGAATAAGAAAGAGAGTAGGAGAGAGAGAGAGAGAGAGAGATATAGAGAGAGAGAGTGACAAAGAAAGGTGGGATTACAGGCAATAACCTATTGAGAACAAGCAAGGAATCAGACCAACTTATTGGTATAAACTCAAAACTCTTAACGATCGTTAAGGGATACTTGCATATGATTCTTTCATGGCTGGTCACGAACTCGTGTGTGTGTGTGTGTGTGTGTGTGTGTGTGTGTGTGTGAGGAATTCCGCGATCTCGTCCATGTTTGGAAGCTTGCGGGGTGGGTCTGTTGGAGTCCGCGGTGAGTTCAAATTTGATTCTTTGTCTTGTAATGTCCTTTTAGAAAATGGCGCGCAGGAGGATCTGAGAATCCGCGCAGAAGAAGAGTAGGGAAAGCGAGCAGAATAAAAAGAGAGACTGGTCCTTAGCCTGCAGGCGTTTTTAAAAGTCTGCCTGGCCATGCCTATTTTTGTCGGGACAGTCAATCAGAGTGAAGGAACTGAGAAGCGGGAATCTTTCCTTTGTTCTTGGGTCTCATCGGATTAACATCTTTTATGGCCTTCTTAAGAATGCGGACTTTTGTTTTTGGGCATAAAGAAAGAGTTTGATGCATCATAGCACACCGAAACAAACATAGTTAATCTAGAAATGATGAGCCAAAGATTTCAAAACCAATCACGGCTATATTAACTCTTGAAATGAAGGCAAGGTAAAAATTGACATTGTTCTACATAAGTATTTACTAATTATAAGCTTATAAACTACAACACACACATAAAATAACAAAAAACATACATACATATACGTAAAACACATCTACATGGAAAATAACATCTAAAACATCTAAAAATGGAAAATAACTAGGTTAAAGTCACATGGCACGTTCTGGGGTGTTTTGGTATGTGTCTGTGTGCTAAGGCAGTGGTCCCCAACCCGGTCCGGTCCGTAGATGTTAAATGGTACCGGGCCGCGGAGCGCATTCGCGGACCGGTCCGTGAGCTGCTGCAAACGGCTGCAAGCGGCTGTGGCGCTGTGCCTATGGAGGCGTTTGAACAGTATATAGGCGTTTAATATAGGCGTTTGAACAGTATATAGGTGTTTAATATAGGCGTTTGAACAGTATATAGGTGTTTAATATAGGCGTTTGAACAGTATATAGGTGTTTAATATAGGCGTTTGAACAGTATATAGGTGTTTAATATAGGCGTTTGAACAGTATATAGGCGTTTAATATAGGCGTTTGAACAGTATATAGGTGTTTAATATAGGCGTTTGAACAGTATATAGGTGTTTAATATAGGCGTTTGAACAGTATATAGGCGTTTAATATAGGTGTTTGAACAGTATATAGGTGTTTAATATAGGCGTTTGAACAGTCTCGCTTGCGCTCGCACCGGTCCGTGGCAAAGTTATCACACGTTTACCGGTCCGCGGCACAAAAAAAGGTTGGGGACCACTGTGCTAAGGTGTAAATGAGTATCTCTGGGTCCTTAGGGGTGGGGGCCGTTTTATGATGGTGTTCTTTGAAATGCAGAAGGGAGTTAGAGTGGAGGTGGAATTGTTTGTGTTTTAAAGGCATTAAGCTGTCGATCCGCAGACTGGCTGGAGCCATCTATGAAATCACATTTTCAATCAAATATTGAATCTGATCGATCATTCATGAGAACAGCCCTCTACATAGATAATGAAAAAGACGCATTGGGATTGGCATTTAGAGACATTTTAAACTCTATTGGAGTTACACAACATGTATCAGGACCCACTCATTCTCGTAATCATACTTTAGATCTAATATTATTGCATGGGATCAATGTTGATACTGTTCAAATTCTGCAGCAGAGCGATGACATCTCAGATCATTAGTTAGTTGCGTGTAGACCCTTAGCCAAAGTCGAAAAACTAACTCCCTGTTATAAATATAGTAGAACTATCACTCCTAACACAAAAGATAGCTTTATAAATAATCTTCCTGATCAGTTTGATCAACTTAACATCCCAGATAGCCTAGAAGAACTTGATGTTGCAACAGAAACTATTAACTCTGTCTTTTCCAACACTTTAGACCAGGGGTCTCAAACTCAAATGAGCTGGGGGCCGCAGGAGGCAGAGTTTGGGGGAGGCAGGGCCGCATCAAGTATTCCACAACATTTTTTTTTTCTCAAACGTCATTATTTACAGTTCTTTAACTTCAATGGGTTCTTCTGAGCATGAACTGTCCTGAACATAAACAGAGTATTGAAGAACATGAACGGTTCTTCTGAATATGACTTGTCTTGCCTACTTCTTGCTGCCAGAGACCTGCAGATCTTCCTCTCACACAGCTGAGCCACATTTGGCTTGAGAGAGGAAACAGTTGAGACTCTCAGTATAGCTTGAGATGATCGTCAGTAAGTAGACCTGTACTTGGACTTACTGAAGTTCAAGGTTGAGGAAAAAGTTACAAATTTTTTCGAGATACTAAGTCATTATTATGATAAACTGTCATTATTTTGAGATAAGTCAATATTATTAGAAACGTTCTCATTATTTCGAGATATTAAGTCATTATTATGAAACTTTCTCATTTTGTCCAGATACTAAGTCATTATTGTGAGAAACTTTCTCATTTTTTTCGAGATACAAAGTCATTATTTTGAGAAACCCTCTCATTATGACTTAAATAATATTTTTTTTTCTCAACTGTGGCGGAAACGGGCTTCCATACTTTCCTGATGACATGAACATCGTAACGTGTATATGGTAGAAAATACTGAGAAATACTGCTACCGAGTTGATAATTATCAGCTGGGACTGTGGGACAGCATTAATAAATGTACTATATACAAACAATGGGATGCAGCCATGGAGGCGTTTTTATTATTATTATAGGCGATTTTATTTTCTATATTATAACACCGATGTCCCGCAAATCAGCCCATTTCAAAAGATGGAAAAACAAAATACAATCCGCATGACGCTAAATCCAACGCCGATAACAGTAACATTCAATTCGTCCAGCTCATAGTAGAACATGCTCAATTTCAATCACAATAAGAAGTAATAATTCTATGACGGCTTTGACAAATGTGATGTTACACGGGCAGCTAAGTTTCTCTGTCTGCCTCAAGCCCGGCTGATGCCCCGCCCCCGGGAGTCATTTACTCCACTGTGATTGGCCCCCGGAGTCATTTACTCCACTGTGATTGGCCCCCGGGATTTATGTACTCCACTGTGATTGGTTGGCTTGTACAGCTCCAGCTCGCACGAAAAAAGAACCTTTTGCACACACACACAACGCGGTAAAGCGCTATTAATTTGAAACTCGCGGGCCACACTTACATTAAACTTTCATATGGTCCCGCGGGCCACAAAATATCGTTGGATCGTTGGATGCCGCATGTTTGAGACCCCTGCTTTAGACACTTGTAACAGCTATAGTGGATGACAAACACGGAAGACACGAACGGCAGGGATCAACTCAAAACTCTTTACTATAACAAAAACGAAAAACACTTTAAATACAAAATGAAACGGCACACTTGTGCGGAAAACCAACAGAAACTCGGAAGGACACGGGACTAGGAAACACAGACATGGGATCGCTAACAATCGACAAGGACAAGGCATTACATACGGGCTTAAATACACATAGGAATAATGACATACACCTGACGCTAATAACAATGGGGAGTGGCTGACGTGATACTCAACGGGAACACAAGGATCACACAGGAGGAAAGTGATGATATGACATGACTGTGACAGTAGCTCCCCATCCCGGAAGGCGCGACCTCGTGCCTAAACTGAACTAACAGCGGAGGGAGGGGGACCAGGAGGAGGATGAAACAAGAAAAAAGAGTCCAAAAAACACACTAAACAGTCCAGGGTGGAGTGGAAGGTGGAAGGAGCCAGGGGGAAGCCGGGAGCAGGGGGCACCAGAAGATGGTCCAGAGACCAGCCAGGATGAAGCCCCAGGGCGGAGTCGAAGGCGGGAGGAGCCATGGCGACGGCCGGGTGGTGGATGGAGTCCTGGGGACGACCGACTTAGACGACGTCACGGCAGGAGGTCCAGATGAAGCCGACGATCCGAAGAGCCCACCCGAGACCGCTGGCCCTGGAGACCGAGGTGGAACCGCGGCGACGAGCGTCCGAGGTGGAGCCGAAGAGACCGAGGACAGAGGCGGAGCCGGAGCGACGGAGGACAGAGGGGAAGCCGGAGGGAAGGAGGAGCCAGACGAAGCCGAAGGCGGAGGCAAGGCGATGACTGACCAAGGCGGAGCCGGAGGGACGAGGGAGCCCGGTGGAGTCGTATGGCCGAGGGTCTTTGGTGGAGCCGAGGGAGGGAGGAGCCAAGGTGGAGCCGATGTGTCGACGGGCCGAGGTGGAGTGGTTGGCACAGAGGTAGGAGGCGGAATCCAGAAAACCTCTGTTCCAGTCGATGCCGGTGGACCGCCAACACATGGCAGCTCCCAGATGTTAATGGGAGCTGGTGATGGGGCGCGGGACAATGGCAGAGGTGGGAGTGAGTGCTGGCTGGGTAGTGGTGGTGGGAGAGGGAGGCTGGGTGGGAAGTCGGGACACAGTTCAACGGCCTGGGGACACAGTTCAACGGCCTGGGGACACAGTTCAACGGCCTGGGGACACAGTTCAACAGCCTGGGGACACAGTTCAACGGCCTGGGGACACAGTTCAAAACGACCCCTACGTCGTCCAGCAAACCAGCCCCAATTCTCAACCGAAGTGCCCTCATCGATGGCTGACATTGCCGGCTCACGCACCTGGTCAGACTTCTGAGGGACGGGTTCCGGGGCGATGAATCCTTCCGACCTCTGTCTCGGTCTGGGCTCGTCAATCGTGGCGGCGGCGTCTCCACGGTCTGCGGTGGGCTCTGGTGACGTCATCTTGTCGATCGTGCACGGTGGTGAATGGCTGGTCTCCGGCGGTGGAGTGGGGCTGGCGTCGTCCTCGGCTTGACCGACGGTACATGACGATCCGTTGTGTACCAGCACCCACTCCACGTAGGTGGCGAAATCTTCCTTCGGACCGCCCGCTGGAATGCGTGCCTTAGACGACGCGCTCAGCCCGGCGTGGTAGAAACTGGAGAGTCGTCCGGGTAGCGAGTTAGGCATGCTAGATCAAAGAAATTCCGCGTGTACTCTTCCAGCGAGCGGTTTCCCTGCTCCAGCAGCAGAAGGGCAACATCAGGGGAATCCATGAAGTCTATTATGGCGACAAACCAGGTCGATTGTTCTGTAACAGCTATAGTGGATGACAAACACGGAAGACACGAACGGCAGGGATCAACTCAAAACTCTTTACTATAACAAAAACGAAAAACACTTTAAATACAAAATGAAACGGCACACTTGTGCGGAAAACCAACAGAAACTCTGAAGGACACGGGACTAGGAAACACAGACATGGGATCGTTAACAATCGACAAGGACAAGGCATTACATACGGGCTTAAATACACATAGGAATAATGACATACACCTGACGCTAATAACAATGGGGAGTGGCTGACGTGATACTCAACGGGAACACAAGGATCACACAGGAGGAAAGTGATGACATGACTGTGACAACACTGTTGCTCCGTTGCGCTTAAAGAAGATTAAAGAAAATAGTCCAACACCGTGGTACAATGAGCACACCCGGGCCCTCAAGAGAGCAGCCAGAAAAATGGAGCGAAGCTGGAAAAAAAATAAGCTTGAGGTTTTTCGCATTTCATGGAAAGACAGATTGCATTCAGAAAGGCCTTAAAATCAGCTAGATCTGCTTACTTCTCTACCCCCTTAAAAGAAAACAAATACAACCCTAGGTATTTATTTGATACAGTGACTAAACTAACAAGAAATAAAGCCTCAACCCCAGATGCTTTAAAACAGCACAGCAGTAATGACTTCATGGACTTATTTACTTGCAAAATTCATAACATTAGAGAGAAAGTTATAACCATGCAACCGTCTACTACAATATCACAAAATACAGTAAATTTTAGTGTCCCTGAAGGAAAATTCCACTCCTTTACTGCTATTGGGGAGGAAGAATTGTCTAAACTCGTTAAATCATCAAAATCAACAACATGTATGCTAGACCCAATACCAACTAAGCTACTGAAAGAGATGCTTCCAGAAATCATAGATCCTCTTCTTAATATTATTAATTCATCTTTGTCATTAGGATATGCACCAAAAACCTTTAAGCTAGCCGTAATTAAACCACTTATTAAAAAAACACAACTTGATCATACAGAATTTGTTAATTACAGGCCGATATCAAATCTACCTTTTTTGTCAAAGATTCTAAAAAAGGAAATATCTTCACAACTATGTTCCTTTCTTGAAAGAAACAACATCTACGAGGATTTCCAGTCAGGATTTAGACCATATCATAGTACTGACACTGCTCTCATAAGAGTTACAAATGATTTGCTCTTATCATCTGATCGTGGTTGTATCTCTCTGTTAGTGTTACTGGAACTTAGTGCTGCATTTGATACAATCGACCACAAAATGCTTCTAAATAGACTTGGAAACTATGTTGGCATTAGTGGAATTGCATTAGCCTGGTTCAAATCATACTTATCTGACCGTTATCAGTTTTTAGCAGTAAATGAGGAGATGCCATATCGATCACAGGTTCAGTATGGAGTTCCTCAAGGTTCAGTACTAGGACCATTGCTTTATACCCTGTACATGTTTCCTTTGGGGACAATTATTAGGAAGCATGGCATTAGCTATCACTGTTACGCTGATGATACTCATTTCTATATTTCTTCTCATCCTGATGAAACGTACCAATTCACTAAATGAACAGAATGCATAACTGATATAAAAAAAATTGGATGACTAATAACTTTCTACTGCTTAATACTGCAACAAAAAAAAAAACAGAGATTCAAATTAGTGAGAAAATTATTAGACCAAAAAGTTCAGCACGTAATAATCTAGACTACTGCCTAACACTCGATGGCTGCCCTGTCAAGGTTTCTAACTGTTCGTCGTCAGTTAGAAACCTGGGTGTGCTCTTTGATACCAATCTTTCATTTGAAAGCCATTTTTCTAGCATCTGTAAAACGGCGTTCTTCCATCTTAAAAATATATCTAAATTGCGACATATGCTCTTAAAGACAAATGTGGAAAAGTTAGTTCATGCGTTCATGAGTTCAAGGCTACATTATTGTAACGCTCTACTAGGTGGTTGCCCTGCACGCTTAATAAACAAATTCCAGCTGGTCCAGAATGCAGCAGCTTGAGTTCTTACTATAACCAGGAAGTATGAGCACATTAGCCCAGTTCTGTCAAACCTGCACTGGCTTCCTATTAAACACCGAATACATTTTAAAATCTTGCTAATTACTTACAAAACATTAAATATTAAATAAGGCTTCAGCCTATGTGTACCACGGAGGAAATGAGTGACGAGGTGTTGAGGCTGATCTTCTTTAGCCTCGTGAGGCTAGTGTGGGTTTTCCTAATTCACATTTCCTTTAAGCACTCACAGAGATGCGATCGTCAAACAAAACAATATTTATTTTTCACAATCTCCGGTTTACTTTCAAAACAAAGTTATCAAACTCAGAATTCCAGTAATGCGTAATGCGAAACGAACAGCGAAATGCGATTAAAGAAACTGTTGCTTTCCACACTCTAACCTGTCTAACAAACAAACTCAAACTCAATTTAACACTTGCACTTTCGCGCTGTAGTGACTTCAGGTGAATTCAGGTGAAGATGATGATGATTAATCTAAGCATCAGACTTTAAACCCAATTTCCTTATTTACATACACATTAATCACATTGTTTCTAAATAAAACAAAAACAAACTTAATGAATTCAAGTTAATCTAAATATGGCTCCTACACGAGGGGATTCTCTGCACACGGACACCTCACCCAGAGGTATGTGGTAAGCAGCTATGGAAGCCAGAACCCTGCAGCGAATCTCTCCTGCAGGAAATCCAGCACTTTGCTAATCTGACAGGTTACTGGGTTAACCTGCTTTTCACTACACCTGTAAGTGAAAAGTTTCCACTTCAAGGCGTACATTTTCCTTGTGGAGGGATCTCTGGAGTGGAGAATGGTCTCAACAACCTCGGTTGTTGGCCCCCTCAGAGGCCAGGTCCAAAGTCTCCACAGTTCTGGGTAGGGGTGAAGATAGAGACCCTCTGCCTGGGACAGGCGATATCTCCTGAACAGAATCTCCCAAGTGACCCCATCCAGAAGAAACACAAGATCCGCGAACCACACTCTGCCTGGCCAGCGCGGTGCGACAAGTGTGAGACGGACCCTGTCCCGGAAAAATTTCGCCAGAACTCCCGGAAGCAGAGCGATCTGGGAAATGGAATCCAGTGTGAGCAGGGCTGGATGGGTAAAAGAGAACAACAGAGGGCAACGGGTTGAGTCTACAGTCTACAGTTGAGTCTACCTCGGTGTGGAGTCTCCATTCCCCGGGACTCGGGCCCTGCCTTGACAGGATGTCTGCTCCCATGTTCTGTGCCCCAGGGATATGGACTGCCTGGATAGAGAGCAGTCTCCCTTGGGACCTGAGGAGGACCTGTTGCACCAGTTTGTAAAGTGGTCGCGAACGCATACCCCCCCTCATGGTTTATGTACACGACCACTGGTGTGCTGTCGGTGGAAACAACAACACGGTTGCCGCACAGGTCTGGGAGGAACACTTGTAGTGCTCGATGGACCACCAGCATCTCTAGCAGGTTTATGTGCCAGAATAGGTGACATCCACTCCACAGACCCTGTGTAGAGCGGTCCCTCAGGATTGCTCCCAAGCTCGTAAGGGAAGCATCTGTAGACAGCATTATTCGACGACAGGGAGCTCCCAATACAGGGCCTTGAGACAGGAGCCAGGGATTCTTCCACATACCCAAGGCATGTAGGCATCACCTCGTGACCTTGATGGTGCAGAAGGGGTTGCCCCTTGGGGAAAACCCCCTGGTCTTGAGCCACCACTGCAAAGGTCTCATGTACAGCAGTCCAAGCAACTCGCTGCAACTTTTTGACAGTGAGTGACTGGCCTATTGTCACGATATACTTAAGAGGAGGACTCAATTGCAGGGGAAGATAATATTTATTATAACAAAAAGACACAAAATGAAAGAAAGACACAAAAGAAACAACCCACGAGGGGGAAAACATTAACTTAAATAACTTGATAACGACACACTCGGGGAACACAAAAAAAACCTGGCGATCAGGGAGCACTACACCTAGGAACACAACAGACAACGGACAGCAAACACTCAGGGATTAAATAGGCACATGAGGAAGGGTGGTGATCAGAAACAGCCGGGAATGATTGCGAGAACAAGGAGGGCGGGGCTGAATAACAGGACATGAACACGCAACAAATGCAGACACGCATTGCCACGTGATCACAAGAATTGATGAGACGGCACGCAGTTATTAAACAACCAACTGTGCATGACAAAAAAATTACGTGAAGGCACGTGGACACGAGAGCGTGCACAAGACATCATGCACTCTCACAAAGACATGACGAGGGAGCAGTGTCAGAGCTCTGTCAACCACAACACTAGGAACCGAAACTGACATGACAGATCTCTGACATGTATTTTGATGCTCTTGATGGCTGAGAGGTTGGCATTGATGCGCACGGGGGAAAGCCATGCAGACATCGATCCTGAATCCCACACCACGTGTGGTTCTCTGAGCGGGAGAAAGCACACTCTTCTTGGCGTTCAGCCTCAACCCCAGCTCTTTCATATGGGCAAGAACGACATCTCGATGCCAACTGCCAGATGTGGCAACTGGGCCAGAATGAGCATGTTGTCAATCTAGTTGAGTAAACAAATGCCTCGGGAAAGCGCGGGGTGACAGAGTTAGGCCAAAAGGAAGTACACAATATTGGTACGGCCTCCCTTCAAAGGCGAACCTCAGGTACTTCCTGTGTTGTGGAAGGATGGAGATATGGAAGTATGCGTCTATGAAGTCAATTGTGACAAACCAATCCTCGGTTTTGATTTGCATTACGATCTGCTTCAACATTAACATTTTGAATTTGAGTCCCAGGACTGTGTTTGAGAAGATGCAGATCTAGAATGGGCTGCAACCCTCCACTCTTCTTTGGAACAATCAGAATCAGAAAGAGCTTTATTGCCAAGTGAGCTTTCACACAAAAGGAATTTGTCTTGGTGCTGAAGCTTCCAGTGCACATATGCAGAACAAACAAACAAAAACAAAACAATCACTGAAGAGCTCAAAACCGAGGCAGCCATCCGCGGCGCCATCTTGATGACAAAAAAAACAAAAACAAAAAACAATGAAAGAACAATGAAGTAGCGGATATAAAAGCCTGACCCTCTGTCAGAGAGGGGTACATATTCTATGTCCCCTTTTCTCAGCAGAGTGTCTTGTAGGGGATTTACAGTTAAGACCCGAGGACCAGATATGTTGAATAAAGACCAGGAGTCAGAAGTGCAGTCAATAGAAGAAATTTTAGTGAAGTTTAGTTTGCAGTTTCATCAGCAGAAGCCAGCTTCAGGTCTCACAAGGAGTTCGTAGGCTGCCCACATACAATAACATTGTTACAGCAATTATACTCTAACAGAGGGTGCTAACAATGATGACGTTTAAATGATTCTGATTGGCTAAGAAAGAAAGAAAGAAAGAAAGAAAGAAAGAAAGAAAGAAAGAAAGAAAAACAAAACTAGTAATTTTCCACACAAGAGCAGACAGTCTGAAGCATATCTTCGTTCATCACGTGGTTGACGGGTTCGTGACGTGGCTTGTCGAGAACGACAAGTTTTATGGTGCCAGCCAATCACCTCACCAATACTGACCATATTAACGCACACACAGATTCACAGCTTCTCCAAGGCTGAACTCGGCTCAGGCTCCAACAATCAACAGAACCTTCCCAACTACATTGAAATAAGAAAGGGAAAAGAACATATGAAAAATAAAACAAAGAAACATGAAAATTAAGATAAAGAAAATAATATAGGTACAATTAAGAAAAATGAAAGAATATATATACAAGCGGCAATGGATTTCCGAATAGTATCTTTCAGTCTAATTCCTGTTCCATGACCAGAGCCTGCTGGGGGCCTACCACTGTGGGTAGAACCACTGTGAAACGGGATGGAGGAGCCCTGAACTGAATGCCGTATCCTGTGGATACTGTGCGCAGGACCCAGTGAGAAATACTTGGCAGACGCAACCATGCAACCAGAAACTCTACTAAGGGAACCAGCCTCTCGAGGCCAGCCTCTGGTACCGAAGGAACATCCACCACAGGGGCTGTTTTTTTGGAAATGCCTGGGTTGAATGCTCTAGGACCCTCCTCAGAGGGGATGACTCTCCCAGAGCAACCCGCATCAGGAACGCTTGCTCTTTGCCTTCTGGGCCATTATGATGGTCTTCAAATCCGTCCTCTGGCCAGAAGGCTGAGCTTTAGGATGTCGACTCGACCCCCCAGATTTTTGGAGGGGTTGGCAGATGACGACACTCTGTTTCTGTGTGGCCCGATGTGAGGAGCTCTGAGGCTGTGGCTACCTCAGCTTAAGTACGACGAGGCAGTAGTTTCCGGAACACCATCTGCTGTCTAGCGGCCCCCTGAAACCTGTTGACAACTGATTTAATGGAGTTGCCAAACAGGCCAGGAGGAGATAGAGGGGCGTCCAGGAGGAAGTTATTATCCTTATATTTAATAGCCAAAAAATTGAGCCACAAATGCCTCTCCCTCTAAGTAATATGCTTCTTCCTGTGCCTCCGGCCCAATGCCGCCACCCTCGTCGAGGTCCCCAAGCAATTCCGCCTGGTAGGCCTCCAGCAGTGCAGTGGTGTGCAAACACGCTGCAGCCTGACTAGAGGAGGAATATGCTTTGCCCACCAAGGATTATGTGAACCTCAACTGAGGTGCCAGATAGCATGCTAGAAAGCAAAGACGGTGACCTTGAGCAAAGTCTCGAGGCAATACTGTGAAAGCTATATTTCATTTGGATTTACTTTCACCGGGGATGCAACGACACCGACTCCGTTGTGCTTGGTGTGTGGTGAAAAGCTAGCCAACAGTGCTAAGTAAGCTTAAACGCCAAGTAAGCTTAAACGCCATCTACAAACGAAACACCCTTCGCTGCAAAACAAGAATGCGGAGAATTTTGTTCACCTGCGTAACACGGAGAAACAGGCCACTTTTATGAGAAGAACCATAACGGTAAATGAGAGAGCCCTTAAAGCTACACTGTAAAAAAAAATCTCGTAAAAAAACGGTAAATGACTGGCAGCTACGGCTGCCAAACAAAAACCATAAAATTAAGGTAAAATATCTTAATTTAAATAAAGTGCAAAAACAATAATTTTACAGAAATTTTCATTAAAAATTGTAGTGAAAAAAACATGTTATTTTACAGATTTTTCCCGTGTTTAAAGTAAGATATTTTACCTTTTTTTTACGGTTTTTGTTTGGCAGCCGTAGCTGCCAGTCATTTACCGTTTTTTATGATTTTTTTTTTACAGTGTAAAAGTGTAAAACTGTTATTTTATGGATCGTTCCTAGATTATTATGATCAAAAACCTTCAATTAAATTACAGTGTTAACAGTTCTACAGATTTATTTATTTCTATTTACTAAATTATTACAGTCAAACACCTTTAATGAAATTATATCGCTAAGAGTTCTACGGCTAAACACTGTTATTTTACAGGTATTTACTAAATTATTACAGTCAAACACCTTTAATTAAATGATATCGCTAAGAGTTCTATGGATAAACACTGTTATTTTACAGGTATTTACTAAATTATTACAGCCAAAAACCTTCAATTAACTGATGTCGCTAAGAGTTCTATGGATAAACAGTTATTTTACAGGTATTTACTAAATTATTACAGTCAAACGCCTTTAATTAAATGATATTGCTAAGAGTTCTATGGATAAACACTGTTATTTTACAGGCATTTACTAAATTATTACAGTCAAACACCTTCAATAAAACAAGAGTTCAACAGACAAACACTTATTTTACAGATTTCCTAGATGATTACAGTCAAACAATAAATAGTCAAGACGTGCTCAAGATTTAAAATGAAGTTTTATTTTGGCAGATAAAATAAGTATAAACAGTATAAAAAATAATTAAAATCATCTCAAACTTCAATTTGCAGCATTTGTTTACAAATAATTGTCACAGTCCTGTCATGATCATTATGTTTGTCCCTCATGTGTTGCCGTAGATGTCTAGTTAGTTTGATTACCCATTTAGTTCGCCACCTGTTTGTCATTTCCTAGTGTATTTAAACCCTCTTGTGCATCATGTCTTTGTCAGTTGTTTAAAGTTATCCTATGTTGTGTTCCTTTGCTCTACGTGTGGATGCCTCCCTTGTTTGCACTCCCATGTGCTGTTTTGTTTTCTGTTTATATATTAAAGTGCCTTTTGTTTTTGACTCCAAGCTCCGCGCCTCTCTCTCTCTCTCTCTCTCTCCGCATCGCACGCCAGCTCTACGCACACAATCTGGTAACAATAATTTAATAGTGTTTAAATTATGTAAAATGTAATCTAAAATCACAATTGTTGAATAAATAAAATTACTTCAGTAATTAACAATAGTTTATCAAATTCTCAAACTAGGATTATGGTGACAGTCTAAACATACTGAATACAAAACTGTAACACTTTACAAAATGAACAGCACTTATACAGCGTTTATTAAAATTATACAGCATTTATTTATTAAATTTATGACTGGAGTAATGATGCTGAAAATTCACCTTTGCTAACAAGAATGAATTACATTTTAAAATATTTTCAAATAGAAAAGTTATTTTAAATTATAATATTATTTCACAATATTACTGTTAGTATGTTTAATTAAATAAATGCAGCCTTGCAGGTGAGCAGACGAAACTTCTTTTAAAAACATTAAAAAACTTACGATACCAAACTTTTGAACAGTGTGTGTGTGTGTGTGTGTGTGTGTGTGTGTGTGTGTGTGTACACTATCGGTCAAATGTTTTTGAACAGTAATATTTTTGTATGTTTTTAAAGATGTCACTTCTGCTCACCAGGGCTGCATTTATCCTATTATATTATAAAAAAATAGAAAATAAGCTGTAATATTGTGAAATATTATTAAAATGCAAAACAACTGTTTTCTATTTGACTATATTTTAAAATGTAATTTATTCCTGTGATGCAAAGCTGAATTTCCAGCATCATTACTCCAGCCTTCAGTGTCACATGATCCTTCAGAAATCATTCTGATATGAGGATTTGCTGCTCAAGAAACATTTATAATTATTATCAATGTTGAAAACAGTTCTTTTTATGATTCTTTGATAAATAGAAAGTTGCAAAGAACAGTATTTATCTGAAATAGAAAGCTTTTGTGACATTGTATACCGTTCAAAAGTTTTGGGTTGGTAAGATTTTGTTTTTTTTGGGAAATAACTTAAAGAAATTCATAATTTTTTTCAGCAAGGATGCATTAAAGTGACAGTATAGACATCTACAGTAGAACCCCGATTTACAAAATTAATCCGTTCCGAGGTTGGTTTCGTATGTCGAACTTTTCGTATGTCGGTCAGGCTTTTGCATGTTAATTGCCTAATGCGTTCCAAGCCCTACAAAAAAAACATATTCAGCATGGGATTAAGCGCATCCCAGTTTCACATTTCTCAATGATCTCCCTTTTCAACTCAATGTATAGTACTCTCTTCTTCGCTTTGACTTCAGCAACAACCTTCACATTCATGGTTACTGATTAGAAAGGGGTTTATGCTAAAAGCAGAGGCTGGTGGGATTGAGAGCAGGATTGTAAAAAGTGTTCCCCTTCTTACATGGACTATTCCAACTTTTCCTGTCATTCAGTGCGAAATGGACTATTCCAACTTTCCCTCGGAGTTCAGGAAGTGTCGTGACAGAACAGAGTTGATGGATGATTAAGGTAAAAGAGATCGGCTGAAGATTGTATATAGTTTATTGAGTGAAATACAGGGAATTATTGAGTGAAATACAGGGAATTAGTGCCAATCGTTGAGGTTTTATCGATCTATGCACCTTTAATAAATACCAGTTTTGGATCATTCCCTGAGTGAGACATCATTGTTCTGACCGGACAAACTGTAGCCTTCATTCAACCCGAACCAAAATCAGCGCGAATATCAAAACAAAACTCGGAAATCGTCGCCTCGCCGAGATTTCTTTTTTCGCATCTCGATCATTTTGTCGTTACTCGGGAGGAAAAAACCCCGAAATCTTTTATCGTATGTCGAACTTTTCGTACGTAGAGCGTTTCGTAAGTCGGGGTTCTACTGTATATGTTGCAAAATCTTTATATTTCAGATAAATGCTGTTCTTTTGAACTTTCTATTCATTAAATAATCCTGAGAAAAAAATGTACACAGCTTGTAACGAGTTATAGTGGGTACTGCTCCTTTAAGGCGGAGTGCTTTTTCACTCTCAAGAGCAGTAATGAGGTCGTTCGAACAGAGCGCGGGCAGGGAAGCATCGCATGTATGCAGTGAGGTTTTTCCCACTGTTTTCATTTCTGTTGCTCTTACTGTTGTTTTGTTGTTGTTTAGTAATGCGATTGTGCGTGAAGCATTGTTTGCCAACCTCCCCGGTGTGTGTAGGATGGACAGTTCCTGTTAATAAAGGACCCCTCCTGTGGAATATCAGCTGTGTCTTACTAGTGCTTCACGTTTACGTCTACGTTTAGGCGAGCTATCCGGCCTCTCCTAGAGAATAAACGCGTTACAAGCTGTTTTCAACATTAATAGTAAATGTTTCGTAAGCAGCACATCAGCATATCAGAATGATTTCTGAAGGATCATGTGACACTAAAGACTGGAGTAATGATGCTGAAAATTCAGCTTTCTTAATGTTAGTATGTCAATACTCACCGCTCCTGAAGATCGTGTGGCTGGATTTTTTCTTGCTAAAATGTATCACACACACACACACACACACACACACAAATTAGCCATTTACTTACTAACAGGGATTTTGAAAAGAGCTGTACAAGACTCCGTTCTCAGTTCGCTCATTTACAAAGCTCTTATATAGACTTTTTTTTTTAATTCTTAATCCTAGTTTACAATATTAACACATGCTAACAACACACAGTTAACGTTAGCTAACACATTGAACTATGTAATGTCGTTATCGCGATTAGATTATTACTTAAACACATTACATCACAATGTAGCAGACTATATTTTTTAAATAAAAGATAACTTATTTAACTTACCTTCTGTAGTTGTCCGGTCACGTTACACGTTGGTAAAAGTCGTTGGCCATATTGCATTTTTTCTTGTTTGTTCACCATTAACAACCCGCCTTAAATTTGCCTAAAATAGAAAACTTTGCAGTCCGACGTAAAATAATCAATGTAATAATCCATGCAAAACCGAGCTGAAGTAGTACTGTGCACTGCAGATGGCGAGCTGCAACGCACACAGACAGATATGCGCGCACACACTTTACGCTGTAAAAGGCGCGCACATTTATCATTGGCCAGATTCCTAGATGAAACTCAGAATAACCAATCATGCTCAAAGCAACACAGACATACAATAATGTGGCATTTGTAGGCTGTTGTATTAAATAATTGTTTAAATTGTGTTTTTATTGCACATGTATATGTGTATATGTATATATATATATATGTATATGTATGTGTATATGTATATGTGTATATATATATATATATATATATATATATATATAATAGTTTTTTTTTATTGCAGTGCATGATATATATGGTAATACAATGGTAATATATATGACAATCATGCACTGCAATAAAACAGAATTTATTTACCTGACCTTTCCTTTAGAAATATTCTGCCTAATAATGTCAACTCTCATTTTCACTTTTACTGTGTGCCACTGTTACACAACCTGTTGGTTTAGGTTTAATCTTCGGTCCAAAGCAACACTTGTTTGCTAACATTGCATAATCAGGCATAATATTATCACCACCTTCCTAATATTGTGTTGGTCCCCCTTTTGCTGGTAAAAAAAAAGCCCTGACCCCCAATATGTTAGCAACAGATCCTTTAAGTCTTGTAAGCAATGCACACGCACCTGGCCACCATGATGCAAAAGAAAATATGATTCATCGGAATCTGTGCTCCGTGGTCCAGTTCTGATGCTCACTGTTCCGATGCCCACTTTTGGCACTTTTGGCAGTGGACAGGAGTCCGCATGGACACCCTGACTGGTCAGTGGCTATGCCGCCCCATATGCAATAAACTGAGATGCTCTGTGTATTCTGACCCCTTTCTATCAGGACCAGCATTAACTTCTTGAGCAGTTTGAGCTCCAGTAGCTCATCTGTTAATCCTTACGCTTGCCCATTTTTCCTGCTTCTAACACATCAACTTTGAGCACAAAAACAGCTTGGGCTTTTGCATGGCTTTTTGTTTGTGGACTTCTCGTCTGCATTTAATCTTTTGCAGCCTGTTATTTTAGGACCAAAACTTCAGTTTCATTTTAATCATGGTATAGTCTCATGAGACAGACTTTTTAGACAGACTTTGAGTGGTTGCCCCTGTTGCGTTTTAGGATAATTTGATGTTCTACAAATCATTATAAACTTTTGTGCCTGAGGCAATTCATTTATGTAACAAATGTGTCTTATTATTATTTATTTATTTTATTTTTGCCGTATATTAAAGATACTTAAATGTCTTGATTGAACTATGGGCTAATCCTAGCTTAGTCTTAACCCTGTCTGTGAGACCAGGCCTGGGTTTGGGGTTAAGGTTAGGATTAAAGGCACCACAATGCTGTAAATACGAGTGATAAGCTTGTAAATCCTGATCTTTATGAGTATAAGATGTGTCAGTCAGAAACATGTCAGAATACCACAATATTTAAAGGTATTTGGCATTGACATTGTCAGGCTTTTAGGGTTAGGGTTAGGTAAGCTAATGCATAAAACTTAGCATTAATCAAATGTATATGTGATATGTGTAAATAATTGAGTTTGATTTATTTGTATGTGATTGTTTTTTGTTGTTTGTTCGTTGTTCTTTGATATGAATATTGGTTGTAAATATATGGTGTTCTAGAATAGGTTATTCATTTCAAGTTAATCATTGTGTGATTGGTTGTACATGTGACGTGCACGTCGCTGCGTGGCGGGATGAAGGGAGTTCTCGCGAGAGACTTCATTCACGTTATAAAGTTAAGTGAATGAACATCGCGGGTGACTGAGTGTGATTTATAATCAACATATATCACTCCCTTACAGGTATGCACGGTTGGAAAGACAGGTTTGAGTGTCATGAGTGTTTTGTCTAGCATATTCGAGTGTTGTGCGGGTTAAGTGTTTTCAGTATCAACGTGTTCAGTGTCACGCACCACACAGGAAGTGTTTGTTATATGTGTTTTAATGCTTTCGTTACTCGTTGTTTCTGTTAAGTGTAAAGCTATGTACTAGTTGTATATAATTTGTGTATGTGTCTGTTTCTGTTGTATTCACGTTATAAGGTTAAATGAATGAACATCGCGGGTGACTGAGTGTGATTTATAAACACATAGTTTTAAACATAATTTAGATTTACAAAAAAATACTGTAAAAACATTAGAGTTATTTACTGTAAAATTAGGATTTTTTTTACAGTGTAGCTACCGTGTTGCTGAACTTGTAGGTAAATCAAAAATGTCCCATACTGTGGCGGAGTCATTAATACTTCCCGCCTGCAAAGCCATTATAAATGAGATGATCGGACCTGAAACGGTTAAAGAAATAGCCAAAGTCTCTCTCTCTGATAACACAATTTCCAGACGAATTGATGACATGTCTGCAGACATCGAAACTGTGCTTTTGGAAAAGATCCATATCAGTAAGAAATTTGCTTTGCAACGTGATGAGTCTACTGATATTAGTGGACATGCTCAACTCTTGGCCAATGTGCATTTTGTGGATGGAGACGCAATCAGAGAAAACTTCCTATTTTACAAGGCATTGCCAGAAAAAGTAACAGGAGAGGAAATTTTTCGTGTCACATCAGAATACCTTGAGAAAGGAGGACTTAAGTGGGAAAACTGCACGAGTGTCTGCACTGATGGAGCTGCAGCCATGGTCGGCCGCATCAAAGGCTTCGTAAGCAGAGTGAAGGAAATAAACCCAGATGTGATCGTTACGCACTGTTTTTTTACACCGTGAGGCCCTCGTAGCCAAGACTTTACCAGCAGCCCTAGTTCCCGTAATGGAAGATGTTGTGCGCATGGTAAACTTTGTGAAGTCGCGACCTGTGAAAAGTCGCATATTTGCATCTTTGTGTGAGGAAATGGGAGCGGAGCATAAAGCCTTGTTCTTTCATACGGAGGTCCGATCGTTGTCGCGTGGCAAGGTGCTGGCCCGTGTGTGTGAGCTGTGGGAGGAACTTAAAGTGTTTCAGACAAATGAGGGGTCAGATTATGCAAAGCTGCTTGCGAGTGATGAGTGGTGTGCTAGGCTGGCATACCTGGCAGATATTTTTCATCATCTGAATGAACTGAACACACGAATGCAAGGCCGAAATGAAAATCTGCATACAAGTACAGATAAAATAAATGGATTCCGTTCAAATGTGCAACTCTGGCAACAACATGTGCAAAGTGGCAACCTTGAAATGGCAAGATGTCCACACTGCTGCATTGTGCGAGACAGTAGGTGAACATTTGAAAACTCTTGAGGAGAAAATGTCATTTTATTTGTCTTCAGCCTTCACTGAATGCCTTGACTGGGTTAGGGACCCATATAGCTCAACATCAGTAGTTGGAAAGGACATTACTCTGCAGGAGCAGGAAGAACTAACTGAACTGAGACAAAATCGTGGTTTAAAGCTAAGGTTTGCTGATCTTCCTTTAGACAGTTTTTGGTTGGCTGCTGCCAAGGAGTTCCCAATCCTGGCAAACAAAGCTATTTTGATATTGCTCCCATTTTCCCATTTGCTCTGGGCAAAGCTGCATAGCACTATTCATATCAACACAAAGTTGCTTGCCAAAACTACAAACTACATAGGCTTGGACAGAATATGCTAAATAATTTGTTTCTATACTTCCTTTGATTATTAGGTGAATGACCTGGGGCCTCATTTATAAACGTTGCGTGCGCACAAAAAAGTGCTTACGCTGCTCTCTACTCAATAATTGGTATTTATAAAAAGCAAACTTGACGGGAAAATGTGCGGTCCTTCACGGAAGCTCTGACCCAGGCGTACGAACAAAAACGGGTGAAATGAGGAATGGCGACACCGTTGGCAGATGGAAGAAACACGTGAAAGTGAAACTAGACCAGTGTTTTTTAACCTTTTTTGAGCCATTGTACATTTTTTCAAGAGGCACACTTCCAACTGAAAACTTAAAAAAATGAAACTCTGTAGCCTATATTAACAATAGTCATTCTTATCAAAGTGTATTGAATGGGAATAAATTAAACACAAAAAATATAAATTATTTTAGGATTTAAAAAAAAGTTTTTAGACCAATTAGTTGAAATTGAATCATTTGAATCAAGTGAAATATGTTCTGCAATAATATTGGCATGTTATACAATTCATCCTTATAAATAATATGGTAAACAGAACGAAATAATGTACAAAACTGATATTCTCGTCAATGTGTCCGTCTGGTGGAGCAGATATAGATACAATTAGATAGACGGATAGATGGATAATTAGGGAGATCTTCTGTGGCGGAAATGGGCTTTCATACCCCACACTGTGCCCTCCAAACAACATTTTTCTCCTCTTTTCCACCTTGCCAAAGATAACTTCTCCTTCACATTGAGTGAAGTTAAATTTTTTTGATTTCCTCTCTGTGTTTGCCATGATTTGCATGCCATGAATATTAATTTGTGGGTGTTTCACGGACTATTTATGGGCAAATATGGGCATGACGTGAAGAAGCTGAAAAAAGCTGAAAAAGCAAAAGCAAAAGCTGCACTACATTTAGAATTGATTGTGATTTATAAAGGGAAACCCGCGTAGGATGTGCGTGCACATGGTTTTATAAATCCGAATATTTCTGTTCGTACGCACGTCCTATGTTTCATCCTTACGCCAATCCTAGGCAAAGTTTTATAAATGAGGCCCCTGGACAGTTACATTTAGAGTTATATTATAGAGTTGTTACGTTTGTTTCCCAGTATATCTGTATGAGCATGTTAAGTGTAGACTTGTAGAAAGGGTGCAGCTGTCTCCAGATCACAACCACACCTGTATCTTATGTCCTCCTGAAACTAGATCTTCTATATTTTTCAGTTAATCCCCAAAATCTTATGATTAAGTGAAGATAATCAACTGTCAAAAGCGGATCCTTCAAGGCGAGACGGGAAGGTGTCGCACCCTCTTACAATTAAGTGTCAGCACGTTGAATCAGGTTTACTGTAAACCTCCTCGCTCTCTTAACAAAAGCCATTGTCTGTGTCACATATAATTGTGGAGCTGCCACTCGGCCAATGGTTGGGAGTCTGAGAAAGGCCTCGGGTTCATGTGAAGCCTCTCTCAAAGCTGGAGGCGTTTTACCTGCAGAACAGGAAGCTGTGAAATGTTAGTGAGTCACATGTGCAGGTGTGTGAGATATATAATACTCTACATCAGGGGAGCACAATACGTCGATGGCAAAGGTAGTGTGGGTAAATCGCATTGAATTAATAAAGTAGACGTCAGTCCATCAGTATACAGTAATCCTTCGCCACTTTGCGGTTCAAGTTTCACGGCCTCAGTGCATTGCGAATTTTTCAAAAATATGAATCGAAAAATAAAAATAAAATAAAAATGCCATATTGCCGTATTGCGGAAAGCAGCGTCATTTCATCGTGATGCGAGAGAAACGGTTTCCTGGGATGCCAGACAAAGAGATAAACTCTCTCAGAGGCTTTGTACACGCCCACGGGCCCTCAGACAAGACACGTGATTGGTTCCGGCGCGAGATTGACCAATAAGAGCACGAGTGGAGTGGGAGCCTCTTCATCTCTCTCAGAAGCAAATGTTGACAATCCAGAGCCGACATCTGACATTGAGGCGCTTCCCGAACTGATTTAAAGGCCACATTATACCAATAATGGTATAATTATACCTCATTATACCAGTTCATCGAACCGCACAGGTCTGTCATCGTCGACATTACTGGAGTCTCAAGATACTACTGTCATTGATGAGTGTAGAGCACCATAATATGTATCGTATGAGAGAGAATGTATAATATTACAAATATAATTTATTAAATGTATAATATTAAGGTTTTATAATTAAATAAATTTAATTAAAATATATTTAAAGTATAAATATACATATTTTAAACATTCTGGTACCTACACACACATATATACGGAAATTCCTGGGTGGGCCAATCCTACTTTGCGGATTTTCACCTATCGCGGGGGGGGTTCCGGTCCACATTAACCGCTGTAACACTGGTTCATGTGAAGCCTCTGTCTGGGTCTTTGTCACTTCCTGTCAGTCTTGTCATTGTTTCAATTCCTGTCTTTTGGGTCATTGTTTCACTCCCTGCACCTGTCATGTAATCAATGTCATTAAGTTTCACCAGCTGTTCCTCATCCTGTGTCTCCATATATACTCCCTCCTCTTCTTTTGTGCTTGGTCGGTTATTGAATGTTTGTGTATGCTGTCGTGTGTGGATGTTTCCTGTCTTGAGAATAAATCCTTGTTTACCTGAAGTTCTGCCTGTGTCCTCGTTCCGCATCGCAGACCAGCACCCTTTGTGACAACCGCGATAAACGAGGGATCACTGTATAATTATATATATATATATATATATATATATATACAGTACAGACCAAAAGTTTGGACACACCTTCTCATTCAAAGAGTTTTCTTTATTTTCATGACTATGAAAATTGTAGATTCACACTGAAGGCATCAAAACTATGAATTAACACATGTGGAATTATATACATAACAAAAAAAGTCTGAAACAACTGAAAATATGTCATAATCTAGGTTCTTCAAAGTTGCCACCTTTTGCTTTGATTACTGCTTTGCACACTCTTGGCATTCTCTTGATGAGCTTCAAGAGGTAATCACCTGAAATGGTTTTCACTTCACAGGTGTGCCCTGTCAGGTTTAATAAGTGTGATTTCTTGCCTTAGAAATGGGGTTGGGACCATCAGTTGTGTTGTGCAGAAGTCAGGTGGATACGCAGCTGATAGTCTTACGGAATAGACTGTAAAAAAGCAGCCAAGTAAAGAAAACGAGTGGCTATAATTACTTTAAGAAATTAAGGTAGGTCAGTCCGAAAAATTGGGAAAACTATGAAAGTGTCCCCAAGTGCAGTCACAAAAACCATCAAGTGCTACAAAGAAACTGGCTCACATGCGGACCGCCCCAGGAAAGGGAGACCAAGAGTCACCTCTGCTACGGAGGATAAGTTCATCCGATTCACCAGCCTCAGAAATTGCAGGTTAACAGCAGCTCAGATTAGAGATCAGGTCAATGCCACACAGAGTTCTAGCAGCAGACACATCTCTAGAACAACTTTTAAGAGGAGACAGGCCTTCATGGTAGAATATCTGATAGGAAACCACTGCTAAGGACAGGCAATAAGCAGAAGAGACTTGTTTGGGCTAAAGAAGAAAAGGAATGGACATTAGACCAGTGGAAATCTGTGCTTTGGTTTGATGAGTCCAAATTTGAGATCTTTGGTTCCAACCACCGTGTCTTTGTGCGACGCAGAAAAGGTGAACGGATGGACTCTACATGCCTGGTTCCCACTGTGAAGCATGGAGAAGGAGGTGTGATGGTGTGGGGGTGCTTTGCTGGTGACACTGTTGGGGATTTATTCAAAATTAAAGGCATACTGAACCAGCATGGCTACCATGGCATCTTGCAGCGGCATGCTATTCCATCCGGTTTGCGTTTAGTTGGACCATCATTTATTTTTCAATAAAATATTGACTAATATTGTTGGCCCCAAACATACCTCCAGGCTGTGTAAGGGCTATTATTTTATTCATAGCTTCGCAAAATTTTCCTCCCGAGCTGTATTATTTGGTATGAAGGTACACACAATTATTCTGGATTCAAAAACCCTTTCAGTTCTAATTAGTTCTTTAAATTTGGAGAAGCTTTTTAGAGTGTCTCACCACTCCCAGGCCAACTGTGCGATCAACACAAAGTGAAAGCAAAATTTGCTTACCTGGTCAGTAATTTGTGTTGGTCGCTCAGAAAAGCCCCGTCATGGATTGAACACCTCCGAAGCTCCAAGCCAGTCCCATCTGGGGTGCCAAATGTTGTGGGTCAAGTGTTGCAGTTTTTCACTTTGCCAAATAATTCTTCTCAAAGGTCTTTGATGCCAGAATATAGGTTTTATTCTTTCAAACAAAACAGAGTCGATCTGCCGATCTCCTCCCAACACAGGGAAATCCCCCATTATATACCCTGTTTCTAGACATTCTAAACATGTTGCGTTATTGTTTATTTTTCTCCATACATTGTCCAATTGGCCTGAATTCAGCACTATATGTCCATATATGGGTTCAACCCCCAACACCATGAGGTGGGTGTGCTTACAGCCTTTTGCAGACATCAGCACTTTCTCAGCTGAATATCATCATACAGATAAAATAACGGTGTATAATCATACAGTTGAATTATAATAAAATACTTATTATTCATGCAATATTCATGCAATAAACACTTCAACAGGAACTGTCAACAAAGAATGCAGTTTATTTGAAGACGATTTTTTTTGGTGTGAGGTTAGTTTTTTTTCATTCGCAGAGTGTATTTTTGTTCGTTTTCACAAATATTCCGTTCTATATTATAGGCTCAAATTCCATATTAAATAAGTAAAAAAAAAAAAAAAAAGAGAGAGAAAGAAACAACAACAACCAACTAGATAGAGGAAGTTTATGATATAAACTTCAGTTGGCTTGAGAAAGCCTAGCCTGAAAGTTAAATTTATTTGTAAAAGCTTAAAAAGTTTTGAAAGTTTACAGATGGATAGATGGAAAGAATTAGATCTTGAGCATATATACTCTTGTTAGTTATTGCCTTGCGTTGTTTCTAGGCAGTTACTAAGGTGTCGTTATGTTCTTTGATCATAATTTAATCTTTAATCAATTGATGATCAATTTTGCTAGCAAGATTTAATGTTAATTATCTTGTTGCTAGCAAGATTTAGTATGAATTCCGAAGTCATTAGCAACATTTAACATAAATAAGCATGTTGCTGGCAAGAATTTGCTGAATTAACATATTGTTAGCAAGATTTATCGTTAATTAGCTTGAAAAGTTTTGAGAGTTTAAACTTAAAAATAAGTTATAATTATGCTTTTTGATCCCCAAAGTCTTGGAAAATTGTAATTAGTTTATAAAAATGGCTTTTAACAGTCAGTTTTCACTAATGCGAAAAATACTTTGTTTAATTTCTATTTTAAAGCTGTAATTAAGCATTATTAGTATAGGCTAATCACTTTCAAAAGAGACTGTATATGTAGCCTTTTATATATACTAAATAGATGTGTATGTGTATATATATATATATATATATAATATGTATAGAGGTGTGTGTGTGTATATATATATATATATATATATGATACTGTGAATAATACTTTGTTTTATTTCTATTTTAAAGCTGTAATTAAGCATTATTAATATAGGCTAATCACTTTCAAAAGAGACTGCAGTTACACCACAGTTACACTATATGTAGCCTTTTATATATACTAAATAGATGTGTGTGTGTATATATATATATATATATATATATATATATATATATATATATAAATAAATGGTACTGTGATACTGTGAATAATACTTTGTTTTATTTCTATTTTAAAGATGTAATTAAGCATTATTTATGTAGTCTTACCACTTTCAAAACAGACAGCAGTTACACTGCATGTATATGGAGCCCTTTATATTTACAATATAGATGTAGATAGATATGCATGTATGTGTGTGAATAAACTTAGGCGCTATAAATAAACGTAGGCGCTTAGGCGTGGACGCGCGAATGCGGGAGGACGCGCGTATATGGAGCCTCTAATACATACTTTTTAGATGTATATGTAAATCCTTCCTTCATGGGAAACAAACTTAAATATTAGTATTTTTAAAATAATTCCTGCTAAAGTACAATGAGGAGAGTAATGCAGTTTTTTCTAATCTCAAGCAGTTTTCAGATTGACTCGATCTGCCATGTCAGACTTCAGTTCAACACGGCAATTATAGCAGATAAAGGAATCAATGCAATGTAATATTTGTATAAAGCCTTCCTCCATGGGAAACAAAATAACTTAAATATTAGTATTTTTAAAATAATTCCTGCTCATGTAATGCAGCAGAGTAATGCAGTTTTTTTTAACTCAAGCAGTTTACAGTTTGAATCGATCTGCCATCGTTTTTGCATCCTTTTAAATACCTTATTTCATTTATTGTTTAAGTGTTCACAAAACATCGATCTATCAGCGAATCTGCTCAGGAAGCGCGTTTGAACTCGAGAACAGGAGTCAGACTTTAGTTAAAAGCAGATAAAAGAATTAACACAATGTAACTATATACTCAAGAATTAGTTATAAATAACTTTGACTGTTAGACGCTGCATTTGAAGAGAGTCAGCGCGCGCGCTGCTCAGGGAAGCCTTTTACATGTGTCTTCCCCATGAAAACACGAGCGAGAGTCAGAATTCGGCAATAAAGTACATAAATGAGCGCTATAAATAAACGTAGGCGCTTAGACGGTTATGCGTTGGCGCGAGTCCAGGAGGACGCGCGTTTAAACTTCACTTACCTTCCCTATAGTATCATAGTGCTCAACAGCGAAAATCCGTCGCCATGTAAAGACGAATGAGAGTCAGAATTTGGCCATATAAGTACATAAATCTTCAAGGAAACACGCTGCAGCGGTTACTTGATAATCGGAAACAATTTCCGTTTGATCATAAACTCTCTCACATAAATCTATTTTAGGAGATTATGAATAATGGCGGCTTTGAAAAGCTTTGAGGCTTTGAATTGCAGCGCTCTGATTCGTTCAAACTTCAGTGTTCTTACTGACAGGGGTGTAATTTTGTGATATTATGTATGTAAAATAGAGAGATTTAACTTACTAATTAAAGTAAAAAATCGATTGTAGACCTGCAAGTTTTTTTTCAGGATTTAAAAAAATAAAATGCATGCCCATTGGAATGGACATGTTCACACATACTGTATTGAAATGTATTATATATCAGGTGTAATGTTGTGATGTCACCAATAGATGGAGTGGACGCTCTATCTGAAATTCAGTTTTCACTTCATTAGTGAAAGTCTATGGAGATTTTATGACTTTAATCTTCAGTTTTATCAAAAATCATAAGTCTGATCAGTCTGAAAAGGGATAGCAACTCAAGTCAGAACAGGTCTGAAGTCTGAGCAGAGTTTAGTGGTTGTAGCTTTAAAGCTCTAGGAGGAGATGCTCTGAGAATTTTAGGTAAGAATAATAATAATAACTAGATAGAGGAAGTTTATGATATAAACTTCAGTTGGCTTGAGAAAGCCTATCCTGAAAGTTAAATTTATTTGTAAAAGCTTAAAAAGTTGTTTAAGTTTACAGATAGATAGATGGAAAGAATTAGATCTTGAGCATATATACACTTGTTAGTTATTGCCTTGCGTTGTTTCTAGGCAGTTACTAAGGTGTCGTTATGTTCTTTGATCATAATTTAATCTTTAATCAATTGATGATCAATTTTGCTAGCAAGATTTAATGTTAATTATCTTGTTGCTAGCAAGATTTAGAATGAATTCCGAAGTCATTAGCAACATTTAACATAAATAAGCATGTTGCTGGCAAGAATTCGCTGAATTAGCATATTGGTAGCAAGATTTATTGTTAATTAACAAGTTGCTATCAAGATTTAGCATGATCTAGCATGTCACTAGTGAGAATTTGCGTGATCTAGCATGTTGCTAGCAAGATTTAACGTTAATTAACAAGACGCTATTGACATTTAGTGTGAACTAACATCTCGCTAGTGAGATTTGTTAATTCGTAGGTCGCTTGTGAGATTTAACATGAGTTAACATGTCACTGACGAGAATGAATGTTATTTAACAAGTCACTAGTGAGATTTAATGTTTTAAAGAACACAAGAGTCAGTTGACGCAGAGACTGGAGGTTATTGATGATTCAGCTGAACAGTGAGTGGTCTGAAATATCAAAGAATAATAATGAATATTAAATATAAATCTAAAATAAACAACATTTACATTGGTAATAAACATGAGTAAATAATTAATTGATTACAGAAGTGTTGCAATACTTGGTTAGTGCACAAAATGGCATCTAGGGAACATACATGGAGTTCTTTCATCATGAGGGATCATCGGTGTTGTAACGAAATACCAAAAAATAAATAATGCTTTTTGATCCCCAAAGTGTTGAAAATTGCAATTAGTTTATAAAAATGTTTACGGTTTAATTACATCCTTGGCTTTTAACGGTCAGTTTTCACTAATGTGAATACTTTGTTTTATTTCTATTTTAAAGATGTAATTAAGCATTATTAATATAGTCTTACCACTTTCTAAACAGACTGCAGTTCCACTGCATATATATGGAGCCCTTTATACATTTATTTACTATATAAATGTGTGTATAGATAGATATGTATGTGTATATATATATATATATGTGTATGTGTATATATATATATATATGTGTATGTGTATATATATATATATATGTGTATGTGTATATATATATATATATATATATATATATATATATATATATATATATATATATACATATATATATATGTATATATACGTATATATATATATATATATATATATATATATATATATGTGTGTGTGTGTGTGTGTGTGTGTGTATATAAAGCCTTTCTTCATGTGAAATAAAATAACTTAAATATTAGTATTTCTTAAATCATTCCTGCACAATTACAATGGGGATAGTAATGCTGTTTTTTCTAATCTCAAGCAGTTTTCAGATTGAATCGATCTGCCATGTCAGACTTCAGTTCAACACGGCAATTATAGCAGATAAAGGAATCAAGGCAATGTAATATTTACTCAGGCATAAGTTATAAATAAACTGACGCGAGTGCGCGAGGACGCGCGTTTGAACTTCATTGAGAGTTGCCGTTCCCATAGTAATCTACTCAGCGCAGCGGGGGGAAGCCTTCACCGAGTAAACACGAATGAGAGTCACAATTTGGCCATATAAGTGCATAAATCTTCAAGCAAACACACTGCAGTGGTTACTTGATAATCGGAAACAATTTCCGTTTGATCATAAACTCTCTCACATAAATCTATTTTAGGAGATTATGATCTCTCTCTCCAGCAGTAATGGCGTCTTTGAAAAGCTTTGAGGCTTTGAATTGCAGCGCTCTGATTCGTTCAAACTTCAGTGCTCTCACTGACAGGGGTGTAATTTTGTGATATTATGTATGTAAAATATAGAGATTTAACTTACTAATTAAAGTAAAAAATCGATTGTAGACCTGCAAGTTTTTTTTTCAGGATTTAAAAAAATAAAATGCATGCCCATTGGAATGGACATGTTCACACATACTGTATTGAAATGTATTATATATCAGGTGTAATGTTGTGATGTTACCAACAGATGGAGTGGACGCTCTATCTAAAATTCAGTTTTCACTTCATTAGTGAAAGTCTATGGAGATTTTATGACTTTAATCTTCAGTTTTATCAAAAATCATAAGTCTGATCAGTCTGAAAAGGGATAGCAACTCAAGTCAGAACAGGTCTGAAGTCTGAGCAGAGTTTAGTAGTTGTAGCTTTAAAGCTCTAGGAGGAGATGCGTTGAGAATTTTAGGTAAGAAGAATAATAATAATAATAATAAGTTTAGATACAATATCACTAAGTTGGCTTTCTCAAGCCAACTTAACTAGATAGAGGAAGTTTATGATATAAACTTCAGTTGGCTTGAGAAAGCCTAGCCTGAAAGTTTAAATTAGTTGTAAAAGCTTCAAGCTTGAAAGGTTTTGAGAGTTTGTCGCTAACAAGATTTATTTGGAGATTACTGATGATTCAGTTGGTCAGTGAGTGGCGCTGTTTCCCACACACAGAAGTAAGCAGCATTTTCTACAGTTATATTTGCAATCTTTGATATGTTTGCCAGTATTTCATAGTTAGTATGTAAAATAGAGAGATTAAACTTACTAATTAAAGTAAAAAATCGATTGTAGACCTGCAAGTCTTTTTTCAGGATTTAAAAAAAAAATGCATATCCATTGCAATGGACATTGGGTTCCAATGACTGCTACTCAATGCACATGCTGATTGAAATTTATTATATATCCTCTTGAGTCCCACAAGTTTGCCTGATGTGCATTTTGTAATTTAACAACCTAACAGAGTTTTTGACAAATCTGAATGCCCTTTTGACATCTCTAGAGATCATAGACTTTACACCTGTGATAGTGTGTGGAGACTTCAATGAAAGCCAGCTGTCCCATGGAAACAAACCTATTATGAATTTGTTTAAAGTTTAAGGATACACACAACTGATCCATTCTGGGACAACAGAAAACAACACTCTTTTGGATCTTGTTTTCATCAGCAACTCACACTCACAAGCCAGAGCTGGTGTTCTGCAAACATACTATAGCTATCATGATCCTGTCTACTGTGTGTTAGAATAAATGAATGTTAAATATGAAATAAGAAATATGATTAGCGATTAATGATTTTATATGGCAGTAAAAGGTCAATGTAAATTAAAACAAATAATTTATTTTTATATATTGAACTTAATAGAATCTAGATTTTTTTAGATGTACAGTAAGGAGAAACCTATTTTACATCATATTTAAAAAAATAATTTTACATCATAAAACTGTAGTTCTGACATCACTTGTAGAGATTAAGGAGTAAGCCACCGCTTTCCCCATACACAAATGCATACACACACACAAATACACACACACACTGCTGAATTTTTAGCTGTGATCACAATGTAATCACAATGTAAATATATATATATATCTAGATAGATCTTCTTACTAAAAGTTGCTTACGAGGGACAAAGTGGTAATCAGAACCATGAGGTGATTCAATGACAGGTAAGACTCTTTTGACCAGCGGGGCGCAACCTAAGACAGGACATCACCGCCTTGAGCACCTGCCAAAAAGGGTTCAAAATGGATCAAAATGGATCAAAAATCATCAAGTGACTGACTCAAATGGTGATATGATTGACAATGATGGATTCCTTGCTGCCACAGTAGCATCAATTGATTATTGTTTGAGATCATCACTTTGGGTGTGTGTGTATTTGTGTGTGTGTCCTTTCCAAGGATCGCCACCTTGACGTGGTGGAAAGGCTTGTGTGTCCCTGTGATCCCAGGAGCAAATCAATCTGGAGTTTAAACACACTTCAGGTTTGCTTAAGGGTGACGTTCCAGACTAAGTGCGATCTTAGAAAAATCTTATCTTAGAAAAATTATTTGGAGTGTTCAATTGATGATCAATTTTGCTAGCAAGATTTAATGTTAATTATCTTGTTGCTAGCAAGATTTAGTATGAGTTCCGAAGTCATTAGCAACATTTAACATAAATAAGCATGTTGCTGGCAAGAATTCGCTGAATTAGCATATTGGTAGCAAGATTTATTGTTAATTAACAAGTTGCTATCAAGATTTAGCATGATCTAGCATGTCACTAGTGAGAATTTGCGTGATCTAGCATGTTGCTAGCAAGATTTAACGTTAATTAACAAGACGCTATTGACATTTAGTGTGAACTAACATGTCGCTAGTGAGATTTGTTAATTCGTAGGTCGCTTGTGAGATTTAACATGAGTTAACATGTCACTGACGAGAATGAATGTTATTTAACAAGTCACTAGTGAGATTTAATGTTTTAAAGAACACAAGAGTCAGTTGACGCAGAGACTGGAGGTTATTGATGATTCAGCTGAACAGTGAGTGGTCTGAAATATCAAAGAATAATAATGAATATTAAATATAAATCTAAAATAAACAACATTTACATTGATAATAAACATGAGTAAATTATTAATTGATTACAGAAGTGTTGCAATACTTGGTTAGTGCACAAAATGGCATCTAGGGTACATACATGGAGTTTTTTCATCAAGAGGGATCATCGGTGTTGTAACGAAATACCAAAAAATAAATAACAATGCTTTTTGATCCCCAAAGTGTTGGAAAATTGCAGTTAGTTTATAAAAATGTTTACGGTTTAATTACATCCTTGGCTTTTAACGGTCAGTTTTCACTAATGTGAATAATACTTTGTTTTATTTCTATTTTAAAGATGTAATTAAGCATTATTAATATAGTCTTGCCACTTTCAAAACAGACTGCAGTTACACTACATATATATGGAGCCCTTTATACATTTATTTACTATATAAATGTGTGTATAGATAGATAGATAGATATGTATGTGTATATATATATATATATATATATATATATATGTGTGTGTGTGTGTGTGTGTGTGTGTGTGTGTGTGTGTATAAAGCCTTTCTTCATGTGAAATAAAATAACTTAAATATTAGTATTTCTTAAATCATTCCTGCACAATTACAATGGGGATAGTAATGCTGTTTTTTTCTAATCTCAAGCAGTTTTCAGATTGAATCGATCTGCCATGTCAGACTTCAGTTCAACACGGCAATTATAGCAGATAAAGGAATCAACGCAATGTAATATTTACTCAGGCATAAGTTATAAATAAACTTAAGTGCTTTGACGCGAGTGCGCGAGGACGCGCGTTTGAAGTTCATTAATGCATGCCCATTGGAATGGACATGTTCACACATACTGTATTGAAATGTGTTATATATCAGGTGTAATGTTGTGATGTTACCAACAGATGGAGTGGACGCTCTATCTAAAATTCAGTTTTCACTTCATTAGTGAAAGTCTATAGAGATTTTATGACTTTAATCTTCAGTTTTATCAAAAATCATAAGTCTGATCAGTCTGAAAAGGGATAGCAACTCAAGTCAGAACAGGTCTGAAGTCTGAGCAGAGTTTAGTGGTTGTAGCTTTAAAGCTCTAGGAGGAGATGCTCTGAGAATTTTAGGTAAGAATAATAATAATAATAATAATAATAATAAGTTTAGATACAATATCACTAAGTTGGCTTTCTCAAGCCAACTTAATAATGGGATCAATGACCGAAGGTGGCGCCAAATTAAACAAAGGAATAAAACAAAACCGTTCATAAGCTAAATTCCCCAAACCCTCTAAACTTACTAACCAAAACAAAATGTGAAAAGGAAACCTGAAATCATCAGAGTGTTCTGCTCCCAGACTAACCTATACTGAATAATAAGCAAAAGTACAAAAGTGGCGCTCACCTCTTACCTGGTGTATCTAACATTTGTTAGCTACAGGCGATATGTAATGTCACACGACATGCTTACCTGTTCCCTTGTCCCCAAAAGGTTCAAGTAGGGATGGGTAGCTCGACACCCTGTGTTGACACACGTCTCGAGTTTTCGACACACTAGTGCTTCGAAACAGTTTCGGAGCATCGCTTTGAAATGGGGCTGTCATGTGACCTGTGTGAACGAAGCTTCGTTACCTCACTAACACGTCACGATGGACTCACAGAGCGCATAGATTGAGCCGTTCCATAGCGCACGGAAGTATTGAGTACACAAATTAATACATATAAAATGAAATAATGTGTATAAAGGATGCGAAAACATGTCAGACGGATTGCACCAGCAAAACTGTTGATTTTACATTGAAATTATGTTCCTGCTGCATGAAGATCAGAAAAAAATGTATTACTCTCCTCATTGTGCATTAATTATATTAAATATAACAATATTTGATTCTTTTTTTCACATGATGGGTGGGTGTTTGCACGTTCTGGGTTTTTGCTGTGTAGAAAAAAATATAGATCGATAAGCGAATATGCTCAAGGAAGCGCATATTAATGAATGCAGGAGTGTAATTAATGAATGAGTCAGATTTGCGCGGGGAGTCAGATTTCGGTACAACACCTGCATGTTTGATGGCGAAATTGCCCAGCTGTTCAATTCAGACACAGAAGATGAGGACTTTAATGGATTTGGATGAATGATTAAAACATAATGTGAGTGTAGCCTATAGTTAAATAGTAGAATAAGTTCAACTAAACTCAGTTTTGCTTCCGTTACCTTTTTGTGTAGACCGTATGTTTTAGCATGAACCTTATGTATGGGTAAAGTACAGAAATAGACCCCGGAATTGAGATTGTCTTATGGTGCGGAAAATACGGTAAATGCATTTGTAATTGTGTATTTTTTTGTTTTGTTTTTAACAATATGCATGTTTGTGTTGTTTTGTTAGGAATATACACATAAAAAGTTGCACAATACAATTAAATTTATTAAATATGTAAATGAACCTTCCCAATGAACAAAACTTCTGAATGACACAGTTGGTGTAGGAGTTTGTGTTGAGCATCAGATGTAGAGTAGAGCACTGTGTCAAAAGCTTCGAAGCACCAACACAGTTTCATGTAAAAGCTTCACTGTTTCAGAAGCTTCGTTTGGCACATCCCTAGGTTTAAGTAAAACAGTGACTCAAAACAACCCTTGCCAAAGTTTATTAACAAGAACAAATGCGAGATTCACAGATACAAAGTATATACGAAGGAGAAACATAAATTTACCATAAACTCAAAACACACGGCACACACACTGAACTGCTGATCATGGTGAACTGGGGAACGTTTAAACCAGCAGGGCAGCGCTTGATTGGCTGCCAGGATGACATCACTGATGGGGATTGACAGTCACTTCCTCCAATCAGCAGAGACCTGGTAGAAATGATAGAGCTGAAGAACAGAAATGCATACAACAGAAAAAACATATGCAGCACGTAACAGAGTTTAAGATTTATGATTGACCAAGAGCACTGTAGTTGTACAATAACAAGAGTAATCCTCAAATACAACTTGCCTAATAATTGTACACACAATTGTGCTTTTTTTATTATGTATTGACTTTGGACCTGGACAACATCCTAAATACTGACCATTACACCGTTCTTTGTAATGATTGCAAACCCAAATATTCACAATGTTGAACTGATCAGATAAGTTTTTTTAATTTTTATTTACAAGCATCATTTTAGTTATCCAAATTTCTTCATTTAAATAAAGGTGTGAATTTTTTTTTTTTTTGATATTGTTGGGAACTATAAACTGGGAAATGCACTAAGAACTTTAGCTTTGTTAAGGTGATAGTTGGGGTGGGGGGGCATCCTGTCATTTTCATATTTATTTGTGAAACACCATAAAGCATATAATGTTTGAACTTCAAGAACCAATGAGGTTAATTCTCGTGTCACGGAGCACATTGAGTTTCAGAGAGAACCAGAGAGGTTATCAGTCCATTGTAATCGTGCTCTGCTTGACCAGAAGAGAATTAAATGTGTTGACCATTTTACTCACTGTGCTTGCTAATGTTAAAAATACTTTCTTCTGGATTATTTTTCTCCAGGTAATTTGTAGGTTAGTTCCTGTTTGAGATGTTGGTCAGGCTCTATGAACCCGTCACTCCCCTTTCATTGTTCTTTGATATTGACATTTGTTATGGTTAGAAAACATGTTTTTTGGGGGTTACACTGGTGATTGTTGATTTTAGTACATCATTTGTTTTGTGTGTCATGTTTCTTTTTTGCAAAAGCACCTAAATGAGTCTCAGATCTGGGCAGACACTATGCTGTTGTTTGCGTTTGTAACGGTACAACTCCTTGTGAACATCCAGATGAGCCTCATTTGAAACACAAACACATGCAATGATGCAGTAATTTATTCATGTATAAGAAACAAAAAATGGATACAAACAATCACAGCTCAGAAAACAGTAGTTTGGTATTTTGGTTATTGTATCAGAGGACTGTTGTTACTTCATCTCATTCCACTCAATCTGGCAAAGCAAGCAGAAAAAAAGGCAAAATACACTTAGCATAAAGAGTACAAGTGTTTTTCATATCCAAAAAAAAAAAAAACACTCACCTGCAAACACCTCAACCTCACACACTGTGAGAATCAATGTGCCCCAAGGTCTATAAAGGTTGACATAGCGTCCCTCAACAGGATTAAACACAAATGTTTTTGTAGCTCCAGCTGGGACGTTGTAAACAGTTGCAACTCTGTGAAGACACACCATAACAGAAACAGAGAGGGTTTAAAAATGGTGATTTTATCCAATTTACTCAATTTCCAACCATTTGTGTAAGTATGAAGATGTATAACACTTACAGCGCATTATTGTTGCCATTATTTTCCAGGCTATTGCCGATACGGATCTGAAGAGCATCCATTCTCTCTGCACAACAATCTCCACGATTAGTGATGCTAACTCTGGTTACATTGAAGACGTAGAACAAGTCAACTCTCCACCAGGGGTTCTGTTGCTCCTTAGTATGACTACATGACCCAAGAATTAAATCTGGATTCCTGTTGCCATCGACAGCCTTTAAAGCTCTGAAATAGTCGTATGTGGAAGACTGGA
The DNA here is from genome assembly GCA_037043235.1 of Rhodeus uyekii. Taxonomy (NCBI): domain Eukaryota; kingdom Metazoa; phylum Chordata; class Actinopteri; order Cypriniformes; family Acheilognathidae; genus Rhodeus; species Rhodeus uyekii. Next base: position 113,858 of record JAWRVZ010000597.1, read on the forward strand.
CCGCTTTGGCACCGAATGCAAGATTCCCTGTTTTACAAAATAAAACATTTCCTCATTTCAATGTGATGAAGTATGATTCCAGTATAATCGATAAAAAAAACAAAACTATTTTGCAATAACAGTCTTGACGTTCATCATCACATACAAAATGTTCATTAAGATCATTATATGCGTTACTGACAGTCAAATGAATAAAGAACACTTACTTGGAGGACAAATGTATGGTGCGTCTACTGTTAATAAAACCAACACACACATTAATAAAGATATAAACAATTGCATTACAGTCTTCTCTGTCTGTCTCTCACCTGCAAACACCTCAACCTCACACAGTGTGAGCGCCTCGATGCGTCCAGGAATATAAAGGTTGACATAGCGCCCCTTAACAGGATTAAATTCAAATGTTTTCGTGGCTCCAGCTGGGATGTTGTCAACAGTTGCAGCTCTGTGAACACACACCGTAACAAAATACAGATACAGGTTTAAAATATAGCTGCAAGCAGCCATGACGGGGCCAAGCATAAGGAGGGCATTAAATGTCATGCAGACATGGCTGACGGCATCAGACCAACAGCAGTAAGCATCTAAAGACATTTCTATATGACTTCAGTCTAAATGGCTGAAAAATCATCAATAGGTTATTAAGTAATTTGATTTAATGGTTTATCACCTTCCACCCAGAGGCAGCGCTGTAACCAAATTCAATTCAAATCATGTGGTACATTGAGAGTGTGGTGACAATAACACTCAAAGTTTGGTGTCAACCGGGTAAAGCATTGCTAACAGAGCATTAAAGTCATTTTGACATCAAAACACTTAATCTTGGCCAGAGACCCTCTGTCTCTGAAATTTAATTTAACCAAATAATTTTACTTTAAGCATACAGTGATAGTCTACTTACTATGTGCATTTTTAAAATGGGGAAAATAAACCCAGTAGATCGAATGTAGTTAAAGCCAAATTAATCATTTTATGATTTGATTTACAGTAATACACATTATTAAGTTGGCTGAGAAGCAGCAAACATATTGAAATGCTACGGACAAAAATTTACAACGTATCTCCTCCTACAGCTTTAGTGCTACAGACCCCAAATTCAGAACAGGCCGGAGGCCTCGGAGACTCGAGTTGCTATATCTTTTCTAAGGGATCAGACCTACGGTTTTCCTAAAAATCCAGCCAAAAAAACGGAAAAATCCCATTGACTCATTGCGGAATGTTCAGAATGAGCCAAGAGCTTTCAAAGACCAACTGTCAAAATTCAAATCTAAACACAGTATCAGTGCGGGAGGGCTCTTTTTAATCAGGTAACCAATGAGTGTCTCAGGATCACTATGAAGGCACTCCCTAACAACCAAACAGAGTACCCTCGCAACCGTTTAGCCAGACCTTTATCTCTGGATCTGAACGTCGTAGAGACATGGCGGTTGATTCTATTGATTCATGCTAGCAAACAGGACTGTCAACATGCTACACATGCTAGCAGTGAACAGCTACATGCTAATAGTGATAGCCAAGTGTTAAATTGTGCTAGGAATGCCATAGTAACTACCCAGAAGACCTCACAACTACCTAGCAACACCCTAGAAACCACCCCAGATACCCTAGCAACCAACTAGCAAAACCCTAGCAACCACTCTGGTTACCCTAGCAACCACCTAGTAACACCCTAGCAACCACCCCGGATACCCTAGCAACTGCCTAGCAACACCCTAGCAACCACCCAGAACACCTTAGCAACCGGTTCATTTCTGGTTTTGTAACGTACTTCGTAGTTAATGTTAAATTGTGCTACCAACATGCAACATTAAAGTTTCTGGTGCGACATTCTCAGCCAACTTCTAAAGTTTGTCTCGACGAACTTTATCCTCTCTAGTTTTCTTTATTAGTCTGTTTTAATTCATTTGAACAGATCTTGAATAGAAAACAGCAACTTATTACTAATAAACCTTCATAAAGAATTAAAAAAAATACTTCTAAGAATTTATTTTTTATAGTTATAGTAAAAACAACAGAACGTTTGAATAAAACTAATGTTTAACTGACTACTTTTCCTTAATGTGACATTTATCAATGTGAAAAGGGCAAATGACACTGAGTAATGTTCTGCTGACATCTAGTGGCTGTAGTTGAAATTTCAAGTTTTATTTTCATAAGTGATAAAGAAGCTATAGGCAAAAGCACCACTTTGTTTATATCTCCTGACCACTAGATTGCACTGCGCTAAAACTCTGCAGGTAGCCTCAGATCATGATTGACATGACACACAAAAAGTTTGGTCAGAATACGCTAATGCGTTGGAGATATAGCCTTGCTTTTTTGGTGGCCATTTGGTCAAATTCGTTCGCAATTTTATTGAAAACGGTTTGACGAATCAACTTAATTTTAATAACTTTGTCAGAATGGGCTGAAGATGATGTGATTCAATTTTGGTGAAAATTGGACAAACGGTGTAGGAGGAGTTCAAAAAAAGTAGGTTTTTAAAGAAAAACATGGCAAACAGGAAGTTTGGCCGAATATGACATACAGTGGGGCAAATAAGCATTTAGTCAACCACCAATTGTGCAAGTTCTCCCACTTAAAAAGATGAGAAGCCTGTAATTTTCATCATAGGTACACTTGAGAGACAGAATGAGGAAAAAAATCCAGAAAATCATGTTGTCTGATTTTTAAAGAATTTATTTGCAAATTATGGTGGAAAATAAGTATTTGGTCACCAACAAAAAAGCATGATTTCTGTCTCACAGACCTGCAAGTTCTTCTTAAAAAGGCCTCTCTGTCCTCCACTCGTTACCTGTATTAATAGCACTGGTTTGAACTCATTATCAGTATAAAAGACACCTGTCCACAACCTCAAACAGTCAGACTCCAAACTCCATTATGGCCAAGACCAAAGAACTGTCAAAGGACACCAGAAACAAAATTGTAGACCTGCACCAGGCTGGGAAGTGAGTCTGCAATAGGTAAGCAGCTTGGTGTGAAGAAATCAACTATGGGAGCACTTATTAGAAATTAGAAGACATACAAGACCACTGATAATCTCCCTCTATCTGGGGAGCCACGCAAGATCTCACCACGTGGGGTCAAAATTATTATAAGAACGGTGAGCAAAAATCCCAGAACCACATGGGGGGGACCTAGTGAATGACCTGTAGAGAGATGGGACCAAAGTAACAAAGGCTACCGTCAGTAACACACTACGCCACCAGGGACTCAAATCCTGCAGTGCCAGACGTGCCCCCCTGCTTAAGTCAGTACTGTCCGGGCCCATTGGAAGAGAGCATTTGGATGATCCACAAGAGGATTGGGAGAATGTCATATGGTCAGATGAAACCAATATAGAACTTTTTGGTAAAAACTCAACTTGTCGTGTTTGGAGGAGCAAGAATGCTGAGTTGCATCCAAAGAACACCATACTTACTGTGGAGCATGGGAGTGGAAACATCATGCTTTGGGGCTGTTTTTCTGCAAAGGGACCAGGACGACTGATCCGTGTAAAGGAAAGAATGAATGGAGTCATGTATTGTGAGATTTTGAGCAAAAACCTCCTTCCATCAGCAAGGGCATTGAAGATGAAACATGGCTGGGTCTTTCAGCATGACAGTGATCCCAATCACACCGCCCGGGCAACGAAGGAGTGGCTCCGTAAGAAGCATTTCAAGGTCCTAGAGTGGCCTAGCCAGTCTCCAGATCTCAAACCCATTGAAAATCTTTGGAGGGAGTTGCCCAGTGACAGCCCCAAAACATCACTGCTCTAGAGGAGAGCTGCATGGAGGAATGGGCCAAACTACCAGCAACAGTGTGTAAAAACCTTGTGGAGACTTACAGAAAACGTTTGACCTCTGTCATTGCTAACAAAGGTTATATAACAAAATATTGAGTTGTGTTATTGACCAAATACTTATTTTCCACCATAATTTGCTAATAAATTCTTTAAAAATCAGACAATGTGACTTTTTGGATTTTTTTTTCTGATTAAGTTAGCTTGAGAAAGCCAACTTAGTGATATAATAAATAAACTTATTATTATTATTCCTTTTCTGTTCCAAATTTTAGACTGAATCTCCTCCTAGAGCTTTAAAGCTACAACCTGTTCTGACTTGAGTTGCTATAAATTTTCTAAGGGATGGGGGTACAATGTTCGCCCCAGGGGCGAAAAAGCAGCCGAAAAATCCCATTGACTTAACATTGCAACGAACTTTGACGATTAATAACTCTGAGCGAGGAATTTGTAAAAAGATGAAACTCGCCACATTTGAAGAGGGTGACAGCCTCTGTAAGAACATACCACACAATGGGGTGAAAGTTGCACCCCTGGGGTGCTAGAGCTGCCCAAATTTGCCCCATAGAGATGAATGGGGAAAGCCGTCCCATAAAACACCATCTACTATGGCAAAATGCATAGGGATTTTGAATTGAACAGCTCTGCATCACAGCGTCACAGAGACAAGGGGGAGGGCTAATTTTACTCAGGCGACCAATGAGTGTCTCAGGATCACAGTGAAGCTATTAAGCCACGCCCTAGAAACCATTTAGAGCACCTTAGCAACCCATCCCAAACTGGCAAACTGCCAATCACCAATGTTTTCAAAACTTCCTAGCCACACCCTAGCAACCATTATCGAGCACCTTAGCAACCAAATGCAAAGCAAGATATCTTCAGTTCTGAATGTCGTAGAGGGGTTGTGGTTGTTTATATCGTTCATACTGACAAGCAGCCTTTGAAGTGACATCAATGGCAGAGGCTTAGCCACTCCTTAGCAACCAAACAAAGTACCCTAGCAACCGTTTAGCCAGACCTATATCTCTGCATCAAAAAGTCGTAGAGACATGGGGGTTGGGTTTATTGACTCATGCTAGCAAAATGGACCTCCAACATGCTACACATGCTAGCAGTGAATAGCTACATGCTAATAGTGATTAGCTAAGTGTTAAATTACAGAAACTACCCATAACATCTCACAACTACTTAGTAACATCCTAACAACCACTCTGGATACCCTAGCAACTGCCTATCAACCACCTAGCAACACCCTAGTGACCACCACGGTTACCCTACAGGGTTCATAGCACATCAGTTCAAAAAAATTCCATGACTTTTCCATGACTTTTCAATGACAAGGTTATAATTCTCAATGACATTTTAATACTTGATTTTGTACAGTCAAAAAAATATGATACACATACCTGTATCAAAACCAGAAGAAACGCATTTAAAAACAAAAGCCGTCTACAGCAATGGGCAAAACAGTCTGCCAAGTCCCATAAAAATGTGTATGGAATTACACTGCAATTCAATTAAGTGGCAAAAACCAGAACAGGAACAAACGCATTCAAAACGCCAGACTGATAGTCCCTTGAAAAATAGCGTACACTACAATACAAATAATTAGTAACACATAAAACAGTCAGAAGTCCCATCCATGGATTTCAATAGGTTTTGAAAACCAGGGGTCATCTAACCCTTGTTGACAATTTTCAAGGGGTCATAATCAGATTGTCCTATCTTTTATTCAGAGAACTTTAGTAAAATAAATACTTATTTGACACTTGAAAATAAACTAAAATAAAGTTAAAGCCATTTTATATTTAAAATACAATTGACAATATTTATCTTTGTTCTTGCAAAATTTGACCATTTTTACAAAATTCTCCTGCATCAAAATGATCCCAAGCTGCATATCTGGTGGGGTCAAAAGTGGGGAAAAAAAAATCAAATGTGCATCAAAATGCATATTCCCATTTAGCAAGTCCTCCCCTTCACGTCATTTCTGAAACCTTATAGAGGGTGTGCTTTGGGTACATTCAGAAGGCTTAGACAAAGTGTTCATTAAACGGTATGGTTTTTATTCAGAAATATTATTTTCTCCAGTCTTTGGTGAAAGGCGAATTCTTTAAAAAAAATCAGCAGCTTTAGAGAATATCCTCTCGCATGGAACAGATGATGCAGGAGTAGCTACACAAAAACAGTTTAGGAAGCAGATATAAATGAGGATACATTGCTTTGAATATACAACACTAAAATAAACTCAATCCACTCTCCTCAACAATAACGCCAATGCAAACACCATCTACTACAACCCATGGTTTGGTTTCACTTTTATAAGAAATACAGCCGCCCGGTTTCAAACCCGTCAACACTGGATCGGGCTGTCAGAGCAGTCAGATGGTTCACTGCCGGAGTGAAGCAGTGTGTTTGCTTCAAACGTCATTTTCACGTGACTAGTGACGTAATGACACAAGCTCCGAAGCAGTGGTTCATTGCAAGGACCGTTCGAGTTTGAAGCAAGCTTCGGAGCGTCGGTGTCAGACGTAACATCACTAGACACGACTATTCAGAGAGCATTTAAGCAAAACTAATGTGAGCGCATTGCGTCAACGGCAAAGCGGCGACAGTGAGCACATAAGCACAAACTACTGTACAGAAACCCCAGCGTCAACAGCAAAAGCGGTAACAACTGTATCATGAGAAAAGTAGCAACATCCCAGGAATAATTTATTCAATTACTCGCCGAAAGCACTTGAGAAGCCAAAGATGGAACATCCAGCTTATAAAACCTGGCGAAGATGTTGACGTACCTCTAGCAATGTAGGATCGCCATCCACAGCCTGAAGCCAATCTTTGTATAACACTGACGCCCCCGGCATAGTATTTGAATGACAATAGTCGAACGGAACGGTCAAATGCGCCATTTGCAACTGCTGAATGAGGTTCCTCGCGCTTCTCACAGGCGGCGCTGACTGTCATTCGTCAATTTACAAACGCGGAAGTGCCGACCGTTGAGAAATAAAAAGATTTCGGATGGATTTAAGTAAAGAAAAAAAGAAAAAAGAACGAAGTGAAAAAATAAATAGAGACGAAAGACAAATTTAATGACATTTCAATGACTTTCTTGACAAATTACAATTTTCCATGACATTTCAATGATTTTTCAAGACACTAAAAAATTCCCTGACTTTTCCAGTTTTCAATGACAGCTACGAACCCTGCCCTAGCAACTGCCTAGCAACACCCTAATGATCACCCAGGATACCCTAGCAACTGATTAGCAACACCCTAGCGACCACTCTGGTTACCCTAGGAACCGCCTAGCAACCACTCTGGTTACCCTAGCAACACCCTAGCAACCACCCTGGATTCCCTAGCAACCACTCTGGTTACCCTAGCATCCACCTAGCAATATAATATATATAGAAATACTAATCCTCAATTACTAATACTGATCCCCAACGGTCAGTTTTCACTAATGTGAATAATACTTTTTATTGAAAATGCTGCTTACTTCTATGTGTGGGAAACAGCGCCATTCACTGACCAACTGAATCATCAGTAATCTCCAAATAAATCTTGTTAGCGACATGTTTTAAAGTTTAAACTCTCAAAACTTTTCAAGCTTGAAGCTTTTATAACTAATTTAAACTTTTAGGCGAGGCTTTCTCAAGCCAACTGAAGTTTATAAAATAAACTTCCTCTATCTAGTTCTATCCTTGTTGAAGTGTACCAATGATGAAAATTACAGGACTCTCTCATCTTTTTAAGTGGGAGAACTTGCACAATTGGTGGTTGACTAAATACTTATTTGCCCCACTGTATTTGGTATCTGTGCCCTCGGCTTGACCCAATACATTGAGACCATTTGTTTTACAATAGGTTAACGTCATCAAAAGTTATTAGCATATTTGGTTATAACTTGACCACAAGGTGGCGCTGCCCCCAAACTTTGTGTCGTATCAAGCCAAGATGCCAAAAACACATACCGAGTTTCGTAACAATGTGCCATTGTGTTTGTTAAATATAGCATTTTATGACAAAATTCAAAATGGCCAACGCTCAAAATAGCCGATATGAGAAAATTTGGTATCGCACGACTCGGCATGATGAATGGTCTGAAGATGATGTGATTCAATTTGTGAAAATCGGCTGAACGGGCTAGGAGGAGTTTGAAAATGTAGGTTTTTCCTAGAATTCAAAATGGCGAGAATTTTTATGATGGAGAATGACGCCATAGGGTGCAATCGAATAGACTTGAGCCAAGGATTCAGAGAACATAAGAACTTTGCTTCTAGGCCTTGTGGTTCCAAATTTATTAACGTAAATGTGAGTGCAAGTTTGGACATGTGGTGGCGATAAATAGTGATTTTATCCAATTTACTCAATTTCCAACCATTTGAGCAAGTATTAAAAGAGATGCGATACTTACAGTGTATTATTGTTGCCATTATTTTCCAGGCTGTTTCCGATACGGATCTGAACACCATCGATCCTCTTTGCAAAATTATCTCCACGATTAGTGATGTTAACCCTGGTGATCTCGAAGACATCCAACAAGTCAACTCTCCACCAGGGGTCCATTTCCTCATCAGTCTTACTACATGACCCACGACTGTAACTTGGATTCCTGTTGCCATCGACAGCATTTTGAGCGTATGATGATTCATATGGGTATGTGGAAGACTGGACAGCTTTGGCACCAAGTGCAAGATTCCCTGTTTTACAACAAATTTCCACAACATTTCAATGTGATGAAGTATGATTCCAGTATAAATGATCAAAAGTCTTGACGTTCATTATCCCTTATTGGTTACCAAATGTTCAATAAGATTATTACACGAGTTACTGATATTCAAATGAATAAAGAACACTTACTTGGAAAACAAGTGTATGGTGGTAGGTCTACATCTTTTGTTTCAACAAAACAGACACACACATTAATAAATATATATACAGAATTGCATCAGTCTTCTCTCTGTCTGTCTCTTACCTCCAAACACCTGGACTTCACACAGAGTAAGGATTTTTTCATCACCAGGTAGAAAAATGTTGACATATCGGCCATTAACAGCAGCAAATGTAAATGTTTGTGTGCCACTAAAAGCAGTGAGAATAGTTGCAACCCTGCAAATACATAAAGAACAGTTTTAAAATGAAAACCAGAGGCAAATCGCAACTATACACACGTCTAACAAATTCAACTAAACTGCTCCCAAATCCAGTTGGTTTTTATAGCACTCTTCACAATACAAGCTGTTCATGTTTTATATTGCATCATAATGAGAAACAACTGTCAAAACACACAAATGTCTGATCACAATCTGAATGAAATAAGTTAAAGTGCATCTCTATGGTTGTGGTCGAGTGGTTGGTTTGTGCAGGAAGTGCAAGAGTTTATTAAACCAGATTGAACAATCAAACATGGGAAGATGACAGAACAACTGAAACATTTCTTACAGCTCGTTGTCATTTCCGTTGTTGTTCAGACTGTTACCGACACGAATCTGAGCTCCTCGAAGCCGCTCTATGCAACAGTCTCCACGATTAGTGATGCTAACGCTGTATACTCTGTAGATATTTCCAAGGTCAACTCTCCACCATGGATTAAAATAAATTGCAGTTATAGTGCATGAGTTCTTGAAGAAATCAGGGTCTGTGTTTCCATCTACTGCATGATCAGGGTCACCCTGTGTGCTTGCCCAGAAGGACTGCACAGCCTTGGCATTGAGGGCAATATTCTCTGTTCAAGATGAAATGAAAATAAAGGATAAGACAGGTTTAAAGTGTAGCAAGTAAGGCAAGGCAGAGAGTCGTGGGAATGGAGTTAATGAACATCAACTCAAACCACACCAGCGTCCAGTCTCATGGAAGAGAGAGGACCAGACCTGGACTTTACACCGTTTTGTTTAAGTTATTCATGAGGGTTTGCCCCTTAACTTTCATTTCACCTGTTCCTGCATCGTTCATCCCTGAACCTTTAACAGTTACTGACTCTCGAGGTGATGAGCAGGAGGGAACCAGCAAAAGTTTAAACACTTTAATTATAAAACAATGATAAAACGACAGACGACTGTTGCATTCTGTTCCCACTGCTCTCGGTCTCACCCTGCTTGCCACACAAAGCAATGCAAATAAATAAATCACAAGCTTTCATTTCCCACAAACCTCTGGAATCAGACATGCACAGTCCAGTCAGAAGCGTTAGAAAATAAATCTTGAAATAAGACATCCTGAAAAAAAGACAGAACATATGAAGAATCAGTTTAAATTTCTCATCCTCACTTAAATATATTGCTATTGCATTGATAATACAAGTATTAAGAAACCCATGACTGTCAATCAGTGTAATGTGACATTACCTCCGTTCTGAGTACCTATTTTTCTACTTGTATTAATAAAGAAAAATCTAAACTGTTTTATATAGATTGTTTAGCATTTTAGATTAAAAAAAAGTTTTAGGTGTGTAGCTGATATTTTAATTGCCATCAATGCTTGCTTTTTCCGAGATGTTTTATTCTCTGTGCCTGTAAATCACAAACAGACAGGCACCATAAACCACACACACACACACACACACACACACACACACACACACACACACACACACACACACACACACACACACACACACACACACACACACACACACACACGGGTTCATAGCACATCAGTTCAAAAAAATTCCATGACCTTTCAATGACAAAGTTATAATTCTCAATGACATTTTAATGATTTTTGGTACTTTATTTTGTACAGTCAAAAAATATGATACACGTACCTGTATCAAAACCAGAAGAAACACATTTAAAAATAAAAGCAGTCTACAGCAATGGGCAAAACAGTCTGCCAAGTCCCATATAAATGTGTATGGAATTACACTGCAATTCAATTAAGTGGCAAAAACCAGAACAGGAACAAACACATTCAAAAGAACAGACTGATAGTCCCTTGAAAAATAACGTACACTACAATACAAATAATTAGTAACACATAAAACAGTCAGAAGTCCCATCCATGGATTTCAATAGGTTTTGAAAACCAGGGGTCATCTAACCCTTGTTGACAATTTTCAAGGGGTCATAATCAGATTGTCCTATCTTTTATTCAGAGAACTTTAGTAAAATAAATACTTATTTGACACTTGAAAATAAACTAAAATGAAGTTAAAGCCATTTTATATTTAAAATACAATTGACAATATTTATCTTTGTTCTTGCAAAATTTGACCATTTTTAGTAAATTCTCCTGCATCAAAATGATCCCAAGCTGCATATCTGGTGGGGTCAAAAGTGGAAAAAATCTAATGTGCATCAAAATGCACATTCCCATTTGGGAAGTCCTTCCCTTCACGTCATTTCTGAAACCTTATAGAGGGTGTGCTTTGGGTAAATTCAGAAGGCTTAGACAAAGTGTTCATTAAACGGTATGGTTTTTATTCAGAAATATTATTTTTTCCACAGTCTTTGGTGAAAGGCGATTTATTTTTAAAAAAAAATCAGCAGCTTTAGAGAATATCCTCTCGCATGGAACAGATGATGCAGGAGTAGCTACACAAAAACAGTTTAGAAAGCTGATATAAATGAGGATACATTGCTTTGAATATACAACACTAAAATAAACTCAATCCACTCTCCTCAACAATAACGCCAATGCAAACACCATCTACTACAACCCATGGTTTGGTTTCACTTTTATAAGAAATACAGCCGCCCGGTTTCAAACCCGTCAACACTGGATCGGGCTGTCAGAGCAGTCAGATGGTTCACTGCCGGAGTGAAGCAGTGTGTTTGCTTCAAACGTCATTTTCACGTGACTAGTGACGTAATGACACAAGCTCCGAAGCAGTGGTTCATTGCAAGGACCGTTCGAGTTTGAAGCAAGCTTCGGAGCGTCGGTGTCAGACGTAACATCACTAGACACGACTATTCAGAGAGCATTTAAGCAAAACTAATGTGAGCGCATAGCGTCAACGGCAAAGCGGCGACAGTGAGCACAAGCACAAACTACTGTACAGAAACCCCAGCGTCAACAGCAAAAGCGGTAACAACTGTATCATGAGAAAAGTAGCAACATCCCAGGAATAATTTATTCAATTACCCGCCGAAAGCACTTGAGAAGCCAAAGATGGAACATCCAGCTTATAAAACCTGGCGAAGGTGTTGACATACCTCTAGCAATGTAGGATCGCCATCCACAGCCTGAAGCCAATCTTTGTATAACACTGACGCCCCCGGCATAGTATTTGAATGACAATAGTCGAACGGAACGGTCAAATGCGCCATTTGCAACTGCTGAATGAGGTTCCTCGCGCTTCTCACAGGCGGCGCTGACTGTCATTCGTCAATTAACAAACGCGGAAGTGCCGACCGTTGAGAAATAAAAAGATTTCGGATGGATTTAAGTAAAGAAAAAAAGGACGAAGTGAAAAATAAATAGAGACGAAAGACAAATTTAATGACATTTCAATGACTTTCTTGACAAATTACAATTTTCCATGACATTTCAATGATTTTTCAAGACACTAAAAAATTCCCTGACTTTTCCAGTTTTCAATGACAGCTACGAACCCTGACATATATATATATATATATATGGGTGTTTCTGCAACTACAGGCACTTTTGACCATCCCAATTATAAAAAAATAAATAAAAAAAATAATACAAATTAAAAAAAAAATCAACCTCTATGAATTTACATTTTAACCATCACAGTCGGTGATACATATAAAAATGTACATAAAAACTGAATATGGTCGTTAAGATTTTTATCTGGAACTTTTTTGGTTTTTCTGGTCATAAATTTCTCTTTATTAATTTCTATAAAAATTTAATATTTAAATAGCTTTTCAAATTTTATGCAGATTTGTAAATACTGATATAAAAAAATTATATACAAAATAGGGGATTTCATGTTTTTTTCTGTGCCATGTAAAAAAAAATTACAGTAACCTTAGATGTCAATTGTTTCCATACACACAAAATATAAATTATTTAACTTTTTATGACAGTTGTTGCAATTTCTATATATATATATATATATATATATATATATATATATATATATATATATATATATATATATATATATATATATATATATATATATATATATATTCTCTCTCTCCTCACTGATGGCAAAGCCAGAACAAGCGCATGTAAAATCATCGAACACATACACAAAAATAACAACTAGGTTTTATAAACTGACATTTCAATTAATTACAATTAAATGGGTTTCTTGGCTGTACAATTAACATATATATACACAAGCCACATATACTCTTTGTCACTTGCCTGTAAACCACAAAATACACGCATATGTTAAACGCAGTAGCTAGTACTATAATGTGCATTGTATAAACGATTAAACTAGAAACTTTAACAATGATTCTACATTAGACTATACACTCTTACGAGCGTGCGGAAATGTTAGCGCTGCCTCATTGTTAATGTTCGGTGCGCACGCGACATCTCACAGTACACAATACATTAACATTAACTTCACAAACTGGAATATGAACTCATGACAGAAATGACACGTTAACACATACACACACACAACACACGTTATTTCAAGGCAACTAAAGACCGTGATATGGAGCTGAAGAGCAGAGCTCGTGACTTACGTCTCTCCTCACTGATGGCAAAACCAGAAAGAAGACGAACCACGATTGCGCTGCGCTTTTCAACGCGCACCTGCGTCTGACGTCATCCGATGTGCATATTAATCATTTCACTTTTTAAAATGAAATCCCAAAACACATTACCAAAGAATAAACATAATAACAACAGTAAAAATAAAATACAAATAAAGTTTATAATCTGGTGTAACAACATCTCACTGCTACATTTATAACTAGTCACGGGTCATCTGGAGCGAGGCTCCGGAGTTTGTGTCGAGCAGAAAGGGGCGTTCCAGATGAAGCCCCGATTCGAGACGTGTATCTTTTCCGTGAAAATCACGTGACGATAACAAACGGGGCCTCGGTTTCGGTTGATGACGTCATTGCTTAGTATCGCTTCCGGATAAAGGTGGATCGAAACCTCGCGCCTCTTGTGGGGTTTGCAGTAGCGTTTGCATTGGTGTTGAGGTGCTAGCATAGGTATTATATATATCATAGCTTGTATTATGGCATTATACTTAGTTTAGTAGATTATTAGAGTAAATTAGCCTATATCTAGTTGTAATCCCTATAACACGTAATTATATATATATTAGTAGTAGTGTTATTATACATATTGCTATTATTTTGATTATTATTATAAGACTAGACTGTATTAGGGAAAGCTTAGAAAGTTGGTCTAGCGCAGTGCTTCTCAATTATTTTCTGTCACGCCCCCCCTAGGAAGAGGTAAACATTTTGCACGCCCCCCCTCCCCCATTTTTGAACTTTCGCCTTGCTGTTTCCATGGCAACGCGTCATGCTTGTCACGTGACATACCGCAATCACAAAAAGCGCTGTATAATAGATAGAGCACATTTATTTAGTTTTTTCTTTTTTATTCAAAATAGTCACCAACTTGTTGGCTCAACTTGTTGAAACCTAAAAGAAACCTTATGTAGTTGAAAACACTGAATTGTTGTGATAAATGACAAGCTCTGAGCGCGCCTTTTTTTGGATCAGTGCCAGATAACGCGTGAAAACACGTGTGAATTTAGCGGTTGATCACGTGACACATGAACACTGGTGTGATCGTACACGTCAAATGATGAGGGGATGGTTATCTGAACTTCTGCTCTTGTTCAGTGCAAGAAAACCTACTCCCTGGCAAAAAAAGAGCATGTACCCCAGGGTCATGCGCGCGCGCCCCACTATTTGAGAACCACTGGTCTAGCGCAAACGTTCTTATGTTGTCCAGCATCATCGGTGCCCTGTGAAAGGTGTTTTCTAAGGCTGGAGAGGTGGCTTCCAAAAAGAGAAACAGTCTCAGTCCAAATAAGGTTAAAAAACTTTTTTTTAAACAAGTAAACACTTTTCCCCCCATCCCTGTTGCAGTATGCTGTTCCACAATCCCAGTCCCATAAGCACTGCCCTATAGACCCTTTTCACATGACGTCACGCAACTTCCGTTTTAACTCAAAGCAGTGTATCTTTACTTCTGTTTAGCCGCATGCGCGTTCAGGTGAATGCAGGAACTGGCTAACTAACAAAACGAAAAGTAAAGGTTATAGTAATAATAATAATGTTTACGTATTTATAGGTTTCTGTATTTTAGTTTGTTTGATAATGTTAATGATTATTTCCAGTTTACAACTCTTTAACATGTGCGTGAACTGGATGGTAAAGTATGCTAGTTTGTAGCAATATGCATCGCTCTCAGCCTGTGTTGTCTGAAGTTTACTAATAAGTTTTAAAGTTTTTATATTATGTATTCCCGCACAGTTGTTTAGAATGACACCCCCTTAATCCAATCTAACGGTCAAACCATTTTCATACTCTGATGAGATTCATTATTCCTCTTTACCTGTGTCCATCTTTCAACAGTTTCCCACCATCAAGCATGGCACAGTCTTCTTGTCGATGCTATTGTAGTGTTCCTTGTTGTTCAATAAGTAAATTAAAAAAACTTTTATGTGGCAGTAAATTAATTTTATGGCCTTATGGTAATGCTCCATATTGGAATGTTTATAATGTGTTTGATCTGCACAATTTGTGTTTGCAGTGTTTACACCGAACCCAAATATGTTCAATGACTGTATATTGTGTTCAATAAACATCATACATTTGTGATAATCTGTTGCCCTAAATATTTTAATGTGATGTTGAATTGCATTTCCTGTTTCCATGTCAAAATTCTAAAAAATGACAACGTCAAAGAAGTTTGTTTGAAACCTTTGCCAATTTATTAATAAAACAACTCACATGTACAGAAGTATTCACAGCCTTTGCCATGACACTCGGTTGGATCCTGAAAAGCCACTCTTACTTCCATTTGCATTGTACAGTGTACATTTCACAACGGTTTGGGCACGATTCTTGGACTTCTTTGGTACCGGTCTGTATCCTTTATCAAGTTTAGAACATGTTGTAAGCGAAAATGTGTCTGAAAGTCGCTGTACATCATAGACGCATGTCAGGCAGATGTAGAAAGGGACTGTGTTAACTTAATCGTGTTCACTATGACGGCCGGCGGAAGTAAAGATACCCTGCTTTGATTTAAAAACGGAAGTTGTGTGACGTCATTGTGAAAAGGGTCTATTGCACTGCACTCACAATCATTTCTTTACAATCATTTGGGGCATTCACTGTCATCACTAATCCAAAGAAATACTGAATAGTTGAACACAAAGTTTACATTTAAGCATTTGGCAGCCGCTTTTATCTAAAGCGACTTACATTGCATTCAAGGAACACATTGAATCAGTTCTTGCTTTCCCTGGGATCGAACCCTTGGCCTTGTAAACAACAATGCTCTACTGATTGAGCTACAAGAAAGCCGGTTGTGTGAGTTGCATGAGTTGCATGGGTATCTGCATGGGTTAATACAAGCAGAGTAAAATACAGTAGAACCCCGACATACGAAAATAATCCATTCCGAGTTTGGCTTCGTAAGTCGATCTTTTCGCAAGTCGGTCAGGCTTTTACATGTAAATTGCCTAATCCGTTCCAAGTCCTACAAAACACCACATTTAATTTTATAATAAAGCTATGCTTGTTCAGTATGGTCCCTATGGTTGAAGGGTTATAGCCATATTCTTTCGCTATGACAAACACATCCCAGCTTCATTCTTCTCAATTATCTCTCTTTTCGTCTCCATGGAGAGCATCCGCTTTTCCCCTTTCACTTTCATCGTGCTGCATCGCCATTATTTTGTGCCCAATTAACAAACTTTTTTCCTAATCAGAGAGCTTTGCAACAAGCTTCACATCCATGGCTAGTGATTAGAAAAAAAGTTTGTTGACTGGGCACAAAATAATGGCGATGCAGCACGATGAAAACAAAACTTTTATGCCAAAACATGAACGAACTTCAGCGTTAGCGTAGCTAGCGAACGCCGCTACGCAGAGGCGGGTGGTAGCGATACCGACCAATAGGAGAGCAGGATTCTGGAGCGAAAGCTGGAGGGGGGGGGGGGGGGGGGGGGGGGGGGGTTAAGCTGTAGTTGGGCAGGAAATCTTCAGTCCAATCTGGCAACAACAACAACGGCCAGGAGACAGCCAATGGGAGAGCGGGACGATTGGTGCGAATTCCAGGTCAGTGGCACGCAAATTTCAAAACAAAACTCGAAAATAGTCGCCTCGGCCATGATTTCGTTTTTCGCATTTCGATCATTTTGTCGTTACTCGGGCAAAAAACTAATTGAAATCTTTTATTGTACATTAAACTTTTCGTACGTAGAGCGTTTCGTAAGTCGGGGTTCTACTGTACTTTATTTAATACACAGGCAATAGAAAAATTGTGCCCACACGAGGACACTTTGGTTGCTCAGGATGAATAGATGTGTGTGCGATACATAGCTTTGCACAGCAGGTGTCACTAGAGAGCACACTGTTTCATAAGGCTTCGCGTAAATTTATCCCTAAAATTATCCTTGGCGTATTTATACCTGAAAGCTACTGCTAGACCTGAAAAACTAGTTTATTTTGTTTGGATCTCTAGTCTATTGTCTCACACTTGGTTTGATATTTTGGGTATTTGTGAAGGACAAACATGAGATTTACTCTGATATTAGAATTGTGAGAGAAAGTGCACAACAATAATTAAAGAACTACACACAACTACATTAATCATTTTAACAAAGAGCTGCAATACAAGTGTGATTGGTTTAGAGTTGTGTAATGTATTATGTACATATTAAATGTGAGTTTTTAAAGTCTTTTTTTTTTTTTACTCCTACTGACTCTCATACAGTGTAGACGTGTTTCTGTCTGCTCCCGCTCTGCTCTAGCGCTCTGGTACTCATGTCTTTTTCTTTTCTGATCTACTGCTTGCTGGACTCCTGAGAGATACTGAAGTGGAATTGATTAACTGCTCAATCAGCGCGATCGACAAGATTGTCTCACAAAGGCGGGTTGGCCCTGGAGAACCCTCATGCCCAGACGGGACGTTTGCTTCGGGGTACGTGATGGACTCATGGGAAAACTGGCAGGTCCTGTGCCTGGAGGCTCTGTCCATAGAGGATGCGGAAGATTTATATACGATTGGATTATTGGTGGCGGGTTTCCTCTTCTTTGGCTTTGGGATTACCCTGACCTATCGAAAGATTGGCAAGACAGCTGCAAGCAAATTCACCCAGCCGCTGTCTGTGGAAATTAAGGAACGGTGTTGTGGGTGACCGTTTGAAGGAACTAGATCAGAGAGTGATACAGATTGAGGAACTGAACCGTACCATTGCAGTCCGGACTGCGGACACGCAGGGAAGAGTGGGCTCCATCGGTGGTCAGGTCGGTGAACTTTTACAAACTGTAACAGTTCTGACCGTGAGGCTAGACGAAATGTCTAGGGAACTGCATCGACCGGTCGCGAGTGAGTGAGCGTTGAGGACCAGAACTCTTTGATTGATTGATTATGATCCGGACAAATTACCGAAGAAAATCAAAATGGATTAAAATTGTATTTTCCTGTCCTATGTCACTAACTCCCTGTCTCTCGGTCAGTTTATTTTGGGAACTCAGCCTGCCAGCCAGTCTGCTATCTCCTGTGCACTCTTATCTCCCTTCAAGGTCGGAAAACATCATTCACACATTCACAATACAATCTCAGACTTTCTCACACCATACAAACCCGCCCCTACCCCCGCCCCCATCCACCCATCTGCCTGTCCTGTCCTTATCTTTCTCATACAAAAATGTATGAGAAAGATGTCATGTCCTCATGACCTCATGTCCTCCCAATACATACAAAAAAATCCCATCATGTGACCACATGTACTGTGTATGTCATGTCTGTTGCTATGTAACGCTTGCTAAACTGCATTCTGTAATCTCTGGAGAAAAAGTGTGGCGGCGCCTGCACAGGCTGCGGCTCGGAGACTTGCTCCAAGTAAACTGCATTTTGTTACCTTGTACCTGTACTTGTGTAATGACAATAAAGTTTAATCTAATCTAATCACTATTGAAAGGGAAACCAAAAATATCTAAACTGCATTAAATTGAATTAATAAACAATTAATTCCAATTATAAATTTAGCTTGGTGTGCTGCGTGAGAAAAACAATCAACTAACCTGGACTTCATCAATGTATCAACCTCACAGTGTCACATTCATGTTGTGCCGCTTCACTCTCTTTTTATTTCCGTGTGCTTCCTGTGTCATTTCCCTCACCTGTCATCAATCACTCTCCTCGTTAGTCTCGTCAGCTGTTCCCAATCTTCTCTTGTTTATAAGTCTTCATTTGTTCCTTTGTCTTGGTCAGTTGTTAATAATGTGTGGTCAGTAATCATGGTATGGGTCTCTGAGTTTTGAACAACTGTGCTCCTTTTGTTTTATATTTAAAGTGTTTGATTTTGTTCTAATAAAGAGAAGTTTTAGTTCAACCTTCTCTCCTCCTTTATCCTCCCGCATCGCACACTAACACACAGAAGACCTTCACAATTTAATAAGAATTATATATTTTTATAGGATAAATGTATGGTATGATTCACAGTTATTATTAACATTTTCTGTATTTAGTATTTAACCAACTCATTATTCACATGAGGAATATTAAGCCTAGTCAAAACATTTCAAACCAAAAGTGTGCTATTGAACATAATTATTCATATAATACACCATATCTCAAAATAATAATTTACGACTGTATTTAAGATGTGATTTATGGAGCCCAAGCAAGTTTTACGTTGTTAACACCCCAGTGTCAAAATCTGTGTTGTTTGATCTAAAAACTGAAGAAAGAGAGTTGAGGAGTAGAGCTCAGTCTATCTTATATCATGCTGAGCAGAGAAGAGGGTTCCCTTTCATGGGAACTCGAGCTGCGTCAGAAAAACGCTAGGGGGGAATCCCTTGACGTCAGTCACGTGAAGATGTGTACAACCAATGAGAGAATTACGCGTGTGAATGCGAGTCGCGGGTCAGTGACGTCATGAACAGAGCATAAAAGCGCACCGGAACCCGGAAGTGACAGCTTTGAGTGTCTTCAGTGTGCGTGTGTCAGAGAGTTTGTGCTTGCGAGTCACAAACCACTTGTCTATCTGGATTACGTGCGTTGGCGGAGCAGACATTTACACCGTGTGTTTTTCCTTGTACCCGTTTTATTACGGGTAAGGATACGCACAGGCAGTGCGTTGTCTGTTTGGGAGTGGAGCACGCTCGGTCAGCGCTTGAGGACGCTGGCTGTGAGAACTGCGAGAAGTTCTCGTTGCGTACTCTCCGCTCTCGTCTGGCGGTATTTTCGGATACTAACCAGACTCGCG
This sequence comes from Rhodeus uyekii, assembly GCA_037043235.1. Classification (NCBI taxonomy): domain Eukaryota; kingdom Metazoa; phylum Chordata; class Actinopteri; order Cypriniformes; family Acheilognathidae; genus Rhodeus; species Rhodeus uyekii. The sequence continues at coordinate 133,984 of JAWRVZ010000597.1, forward strand.
TTGCTCAGGGTTCTGGACCCGCTGCGGCTGAGGCTCGGCGGCGTTCTCAATCTTGGGGATCGCAGATGGATCTCACGGAAGGTTGCAAGGCGGGTGCGCCTGTTTCGCAGCCTGGCTGTGCTGATCCCAGTTCCAGGCAGGATTTGGGAGCACGCGCCTCAGGCGTGGTTTCTCCCGATCCCACTGGGACTTCGGTGCTATCACTATCCTGCTCTGAGGATGAGGAGGTGATTAGCATCGACCCGGCTGAGGAGGCCTCGCCACCCTCCTCACCGGCGTATGAGGAATTGATCGAGGTTGTGATGCGAGCAGTCTCTCGTCTGGAGATCGATTGGCCGGCGGAGACCAGGAATGCCCGTCCCAGAAAAAGTAAGTTGGATGAGCGTTACCTGCCAGCTCGCGTCGTTCCCCAGCGTCGGGCAATGCCTTTCTCTCAGGATCTCCACACCGAGGTGTCGAGATCTTGGAAAAGGCCAGCTTCCGATAGGGTGCATACGTCGTCTAGTGCGATGTATGCTACCCTCACCAGAGCTCAACCTTATGGTTATGGAGGGATGCTGAAGGTGGACGAGGCTCTTGCGGGATACCTTGTGCCACAGTCGGCATCTACTCTCAAAGCCTTGGCGCTCCCCACCAAACCAATGCGGGTCACATCATCATTGGTGGGGAAAGCATATTCTGCCTCTAGTCAGGCTGCAGCGTGTCTGCACACCACGGCACTGCTGCAGGCCTACCAAGCAGATTTGCTGGGCGATCTCGATCAGGGCGGTGGCATTGGCCCGGAGGCAGTGGCAGACCTGCGCCGGGCCATGGATCTGTCTCTCCGAGCCACTAGGGAAACGGCCTTCTCTGTCGGCCGCTCCATGGCAGCTCTGGTGGCTACGGAGAGGCATTTATGGCTGAATCTTTCAGCCATAAAAGACAAGGACAAGTTTGCTTTGTTGGACGCCCCTCTGTCCCCTTCGGGCTTGTTCGGCGACGCTGTAAAAAGTGTTGTCGACAAGTTTCAGGAGGCTGCACGACAGCAGGTAGCGTTTAGCAAAGTCCTTCCCCGCCGCCCTTCACGTGAGCCCGACAGCCAAACACGGGCTCACAAATCCTCATACAGGGCCTCACAGAAGGAGAGTGTTGCATCCCGTTTACCTCCCCCCAATAAGGGGAGGTCGGGATGGCACTCTCAGGCCCAGCCTTCTGGTAAAAAGATGGATCTGAGGAACATCTTAAACACTGAGAAGGCTGCCAGTAAGCGTTCCTGACGCCAGAGGCAAGCCGCACCAGGGCAGTTCTCAACGTGTCCGGTTCCCGAGGGAGCCCGTCACGGAGATACTGCCCCCTCCGAGGAGGCTCCTAGAGCATTCCACCAGTAAGGTTGAACGCTAAGAAGAGTGTGCTTTCTCCTGCTCAGAGAACCACCTTCTTGGGAGTCATTTGGGACAATGTCTGCTCGGCTATCCCCCGGGCGCATTCATTCCATTCGTTCAACCGTCGAGAGTATCAAACTAGGCCAGCTACTCACTGTCAAACACCCCGAGGTGGTGGAGCAGATTTGGAGAAGATACGGGCAGGCACAGGTAGACCTGTTGGCCTCCGTCGAGAATGCTCATTGCCCTCTGTGGTTCTCCTTAACACATCCAGCGCCCCTGGGGCAGGATGCCATGACGCACGTGTGGCCGAGGCTACACTTGTACACTTTCCCCCCGATTGTTCTGCTCCCGGGAGTTCTGGCCAAAGTTCGTCGGGACAGGGTCCGTCTCACGCTGGTGGCCCCCTGTTGGCCCAGCAGGATCTGGTTCTCGGACCTGATATCCCTCCTGGACAGAGTCCCCTGGGAGATTCCTGTCAGGAGGGACCTTCTGTCCCAGGCGGAGGGTTGTGTTTTCCATGAGTGCCTAACATGACACACACGCACACACACTCTTAAAAAAAAAAAAATCCTTTTCTCTGTTCCCCATGCTTGTGCTACTTGTTCAAAAAGTTTGAAACTTTGTATTGTAAGCGCTCTTATGTGTTTTTGTATCCTTTGGACAAATGGCTTCTATATTCCTCAAATTGTAAGTCGCTTTGGATAAAAGCGTCTGCTAAATGAGTAAATGTAAATGTATTTTTCACCCCCGCCCAGAACTTCTGAAGTTGAAGGTCTGGCCCCTGAGGGGACCCAGTTCCTCGAATCTGGTCTCACAGCCGAGGTTGTAGAGACCATCCTTCAGTCCAGAGCTCCCTCCACGAGGAAACTCTACGCTTTAAAGTGGAAACTCTTCACTGCTTGGTGTAGCGAAAGGCAGTTGAACCCAGTAACCTGTCCAATTGGCAAAGTGCTGGAGTTCTTGCAGGAAAAATTTGCGGCAGGGTTTTCACCCTCTACCTTGAAGGTTTATGTGGCTGCCATAGCGGCTTGCCACATACCTCTGGGTGGGGTGTCCTTTGGCAGGGACCCCCTAGTCTCTCGTTTCCTTCGTGGCACTCTAAGGCTGAGACCTATGGCACAGACCAGGGTTCCTGCCTGGGACTTGTCTTTGGTACTCCAAGGCCTGTCCCAGGCACCCTTTGAACCATTAGAGGAGCTTCCTATTAAACTCCTCTCCCTAAAGACCCTTCTGTTGCTGGCTATCACCTCGCAGAAGAGGGTTGGGGATCTTCAAGCTCTCTCGGTGGTTCCTTCTTGCCTCGAGTTCACGCCTGGGATGATGAAAGTCTTTCTCCATCCGAGGCCAGGCTATGTCCCCAAGGTTCTAACGAATGTGGCTCGGTCTATCATGCTACAGGCCTTCTGCCCTCCCCCCTTCGACGATCATGAGCAGGAGCTTAGGAACAAGGTCTGTCCAGTACGAGTACTGGACGCTTACGTCCATAGGACTGCCACCTGGCGTAAGTCAAACCAACTATTCGTTTGCTTTGGGGCTCCTAAGGGGGTTCCAGCTTCCAAGCAAGCTTCCTTAAGCCGATGGATAGTTGAGGCTATCTGTCTGGCTTATGAGTCGGCCGGACATCCCTCTCCCCTGAGGGTCCGGGCCCACTCTACTAGGAGCATGGCGGCCTCCAAGGCCTCCCTTCCCTGAAGGGGAAAGAGACGCTGCGTCTTTGCCTCAGCTCCTTGCACCTCCGGGCCCGCTTCAGACACTCTTTTGCTGTCACTTCCGGGTTCCGGTGTGCTTTTATGCTCTGTTCATGACGTCACTGACCCGCGACTCGCATTCACACGCGTAATTCTCTCATTGGTTGTACACATCTTCACGTGACTGACGTCAAGGGATTCCCCCCTAGCGTTTTTCTGACGCAGAGTCTCGTTCCCCTTCAGGGAACCAGGGTTAAATACGTAACCCGAGACGTTCTGTGCTTTACCTTCCAGAAGAAGAACACTCTGTTTGCATTTTAGCATGATCAGTGTCTAGACATCCCATCCCTAGTTTCTCTCCTATCATCTCCCACTGTGATGCAGCTGAGGTTTCTGATGACATGTGTGTGTTAAATGTCAGCAGAAACCAAATCTTCTGAAAGACTTATAAAATGATGCTTGTTCAAATGAGCTATACCAATAAAATTATTCATTCTTGAAGAATCAATTCAGTATTCATTCACTTCACTTTAAAATATCTGGATAATATGGAAAATGTTCCATGAACTGTTCAAACTATCTAATGTCTTGAAAATGAGTATAAATATTTATTTTACACTTTATTATAATTATGCTTGAAATTAATTACATCCATGTTCAACTGAGTCAAAAACAAAAACAAAACCACAACAAAACATGTTAGACGTCGACAACTCTGTGATCAGAACTTTATACTGCAAAAACAAAAGCTATTTAAGATTTTAAGCAGTTTATTAAATAAAGGTAACTTATTTCATAATGACAGCAAATGTTTGATACTGTTTTGTTTTATCTTCAGATTGTAAACATAGTATAGTTATTTAAGTTTTCTTATAAACCTCTGACATTTATTCCACATGTTAGAGAGTTAATCAGACTGTTGTACATTAAAACAATTGTAAATATAGTATGTAAAATTACTCTTTTTCACAAAAGCGTTATATGAATCGCAAGTTTACCTAAATTACATTACAGACATCTTACTCAAACATTTTAATCTTACAGTTTTAAAAATGTTTACGCACTAAAACAGGTTTTTGAAGCCCCACTCAGTGATATAAAATTTCACCTCATGCATTTCTGTTCATCATGTGTGTGTCTATATTGTGACGGGTGGAGCCAACGACAGACACAGTGGGAGTGGTTTAATAATAAATTATTATGAATAAAAGCCCCAGAAAGGCGTTTATTCAAATAAACAGGATGCCGGGCCGCTGTTTCCCCGCAGTTCCGCCGCCAACGCAACGTTACATAAACAACAATAAACATAAACATTTAATATGTGGCAGGGGCGATTCTAGGATTTTGATTTTAGGGGGGCTCAGCCCCCAATAAGGGTATGATTAAAAAAATATTATTTGACTATTAGGGTAGGGTGGTGTGCTACTAACCTTACTGCAATCCACTATTCCATTGAATTCCCTGTATTTCATATATGGGAGTAGGAGTACTGACTGAGCCATATACAACACTGTAATAAAAAAATTATTATTGGATGTGACCACTAGAAAATAGGGATGTTGATTTTTTTTTTTTTTACAATGAAGACCTCCTGATTCATTCACTGTACAAACACACGCACACGTTTCCAGTACAAACACAACATTTTACTGTTTGCATTTCTATGCTCACATACAAACCTCAGATAGGAATTTTTCTGACAAAATTAAATAACATTTTAACCAGAAAATAACAAAAGCCATAAACTTTGATCATCCATATCAGCAATATAAACAACACAGGTATGAGGCTTGACAATGGATTAAGTGGGGGGTTCCCAGTGTCCGCCCAGAAATCAAAAATCCCTTTACTCTACGCTTACTCTAATTTATGTATCATGACACTCCTCCCGATTCATTATTACTTAATACAAAACTATATTTAATAATACAAAACAAAATAACTCCACATTCTCTCTCTGGGCCA
>JAWRVZ010000598.1:0-60000 GCA_037043235.1 Rhodeus uyekii
GGACTATGAGACAGTCGTGCGTTCAGTGTTCGAGGACTATGAGACAGTCGTGCGTTCAGTGTTTGAGGACTATGAGACAGTCGTGCGTTCAGTGTTTGAGGACTATGAGACAGTCGTGCGTTCAGTGTTTGAGGACTATGAGACAGTCGTGGGTTCAGTGTTCGAGGACTATGAGACAGTCGTGTGTTCAGTGTTTGAGGACTATAAGACAGTCGTGGGTTCAGTGTTTCAGGACTATGAGACACTCATGCGTTCAGTGTTTGAGGATTATGAGACACTCGTGCGTTCAGTGTTTGAGGACTATGAGACAGTCGTGCGTTCGGTGTTTCAGGACTATGAGACAGTCGTGGGTTCAGTGTTTGAGGACTATGAGACAGTCGTGGGTTCAGTGTTTGAGGACTATGAGACAGTCGTGTGTTCAGTGTTCGAGGACTATGAGACACTTGTGCGTTCAGTGTTTGAGGACTATGAGACAGTCGTGGGTTCAGTGTTTCAGGACTATGAGACACTTGTGCGTTCAGTGTTCGAGGACTATGAGACAGTCGTGCGTTCAGTGTTCGAGGACTATGAGACAGTCGTGGGTTCAGTGTTCGAGGACTATGAGACAGTCGTGTGTTCAGTGTTTGAGGACTATAAGACAGTCGTGGGTTCAGTGTTTCAGGACTATGAGACACTCATGCGTTCAGTGTTCGAGGACTATGAGACACTCGTGCGTTCAGTGTTCGAGGACTATGAGACACTTGTGCGTTCAGTGTTTTAGGACTATGAGACAGTCGTGCGTTCAGTGTTTGAGGACTATGAGACACTCGTGCGTTCGGTGTTTGAGGACTATGAGATACTCGTGCGTTCAGTGTTCGAGGACTATGAGACACTCGTGCGTTCAGTGTTCGAGGACTATGAGACAGTCGTGCGTTCAGTGTTTGAGGACTATGAGACAGTCGTGCGTTCAGTGTTTGAGGACTATGAGACAGTCGTGCGTTCAGTGTTTGAGGACTATGAGACAGTCGTGTGTTCAGTGTTTGAGGACTATGAGACAGTCGTGGGTTCAGTGTTCGAGGACTATGAGACAGTCGTGTGTTCAGTGTTTGAGGACTATAAGACAGTCGTGGGTTCAGTGTTTCAGGACTATGAGACACTCATGCGTTCAGTGTTTGAGGATTATGAGACACTCGTGCGTTCAGTGTTTGAGGACTATGAGACAGTCGTGCGTTCGGTGTTTCAGGACTATGAGACAGTCGTGGGTTCAGTGTTTGAGGACTATGAGACAGTCGTGGGTTCAGTGTTTGAGGACTATGAGACAGTCGTGTGTTCAGTGTTCGAGGACTATGAGACACTTGTGCGTTCAGTGTTTGAGGACTATGAGACAGTCGTGGGTTCAGTGTTTCAGGACTATGAGACACTTGTGCGTTCAGTGTTCGAGGACTATGAGACAGTCGTGCGTTCAGTGTTCGAGGACTGTGAGACACTCGTGCATTCAGTGTTTGAGGACTATGAGACAGTCGTGCGTTCGGTGTTTCAGGACTATGAGACAGTCGTGGGTTCAGTGTTTGATTACTATGAGACAGTCGTGCGTTCGGTGTTTGAGGACTATGAGACAGTCGTGCGTTCAGTGTTTGAGGACTATGAGACACTCGTGCATTCAGTGTTTGAGGACTATGAGACAGTCGTGCGTTCGGTGTTTCAGGACTATGAGACAGTCGTGCGTTCAGTGTTCGAGGACTATGAGACAGTCGTGCGTTCAGTGTTTGAGGACTATGAGACACTCGTGCGTTCGGTGTTTGAGGACTATGAGACACTCGTGCGTTCAGTGTTCGAGGACTATGAGACACTCGTGCGTTCAGTGTTCGAGGACTATGAGACACTTGTGCGTTCAGTGTTTGAGGACTATGAGACAGTCGTGCGTTCAGTGTTTGAGGACTATGAGACACTCGTGCGTTCGGTGTTTGAGGACTATGAGACACTCGTGCGTTCAGTGTTCGAGGACTATGAGACACTCGTGCGTTCAGTGTTTGAGGACTATGAGACAGTCGTGTGTTCAGTGTTTGAGGACTATGAGACAGTCGTGTGTTCAGTGAGGACTATGAGACAGTCGTGCGTTCAGTGTTTGAGGACTATAAGACAGTCGTGGGTTCAGTGTTTCAGGACTATGAGACACTCATGCGTTCAGTGTTCGAGGACTATGAGACACTCGTGCGTTCAGTGTTCGAGGACTATGAGACACTTGTGCGTTCAGTGTTTGAGGACTATGAGACAGTCGTGCGTTCAGTGTTTGAGGACTATGAGACACTCGTGCGTTCAGTGTTCGAGGACTATGAGACACTTGTGCGTTCAGTGTTTGAGGACTATGAGACAGTCGTGCGTTCAGTGTTTGAGGACTATGAGACACTCGTGCGTTCGGTGTTTGAGGACTATGAGACACTCGTGCGTTCAGTGTTCGAGGACTATGAGACACTCGTGCGTTCGGTGTTTGAGGACTATGAGACACTCGTGCGTTCAGTGTTCGAGGACTATGAGACACTCGTGCGTTCAGTGTTCGAGGACTATGAGACACTTGTGCGTTCAGTGTTTGAGGACTATGAGACAGTCGTGCGTTCAGTGTTTGAGGACTATGAGACACTCGTGCGTTCAGTGTTCGAGGACTATGAGACACTCGTGCGTTCAGTGTTCGAGGACTATGAGACAGTCGTGCGTTCAGTGTTTGAGGACTATGAGACAGTCGTGCGTTCAGTGTTCGAGGACTATGAGACAGTCGTGCGTTCAGTGTTTGAGGACTATGAGACAGTCGTGCGTTCAGTGTTCGAGGACTATGAGACAGTCGTGCGTTCAGTGTTTGAGGACTATGAGACAGTCGTGCGTTCAGTGTTTGAGGACTATGAGACAGTCGTGTGTTCAGTGTTTGAGGACTATGAGACAGTCGTGGGTTCAGTGTTCGAGGACTATGAGACAGTCGTGTGTTCAGTGTTTGAGGACTATAAGACAGTCGTGGGTTCAGTGTTTCAGGACTATGAGACACTCATGCGTTCAGTGTTTGAGGATTATGAGACACTCGTGCGTTCAGTGTTTGAGGACTATGAGACAGTCGTGCGTTCGGTGTTTCAGGACTATGAGACAGTCGTGGGTTCAGTGTTTGAGGACTATGAGACAGTCGTGGGTTCAGTGTTTGAGGACTATGAGACAGTCGTGTGTTCAGTGTTCGAGGACTATGAGACACTTGTGCGTTCAGTGTTTGAGGACTATGAGACAGTCGTGGGTTCAGTGTTTCAGGACTATGAGACACTTGTGCGTTCAGTGTTCGAGGACTATGAGACAGTCGTGCGTTCAGTGTTCGAGGACTGTGAGACACTCGTGCATTCAGTGTTTGAGGACTATGAGACAGTCGTGCGTTCGGTGTTTCAGGACTATGAGACAGTCGTGGGTTCAGTGTTTGATTACTATGAGACAGTCGTGCGTTCGGTGTTTGAGGACTATGAGACAGTCGTGCGTTCAGTGTTTGAGGACTATGAGACACTCGTGCATTCAGTGTTTGAGGACTATGAGACAGTCGTGCGTTCGGTGTTTCAGGACTATGAGACAGTCGTGCGTTCAGTGTTCGAGGACTATGAGACAGTCGTGCGTTCAGTGTTTGAGGACTATGAGACACTCGTGCGTTCGGTGTTTGAGGACTATGAGACACTCGTGCGTTCAGTGTTCGAGGACTATGAGACACTCGTGCGTTCAGTGTTCGAGGACTATGAGACACTCGTGCGTTCGGTGTTTGAGGACTATGAGACACTCGTGCGTTCAGTGTTCGAGGACTATGAGACACTCGTGCGTTCAGTGTTCGAGGACTATGAGACACTTGTGCGTTCAGTGTTTGAGGACTATGAGACAGTCGTGCGTTCAGTGTTTGAGGACTATGAGACACTCGTGCGTTCGGTGTTTGAGGACTATGAGACACTCGTGCGTTCAGTGTTCGAGGACTATGAGACACTCGTGCGTTCAGTGTTCGAGGACTATGAGACACTTGTGCGTTCAGTGTTTGAGGACTATGAGACAGTCGTGCGTTCGTGTTCAGTGTTTGAGGACTATGAGACACTCGTGCGTTCGGTGTTTGAGGACTATGAGACACTCGTGCGTTCAGTGTTCGAGGACTATGAGACACTTGTGCGTTCAGTGTTTGAGGACTATGAGACAGTCGTGCGTTCAGTGTTTGAGGACTATGAGACACTCGTGCGTTCGGTGTTTGAGGACTATGAGACACTCGTGCGTTCAGTGTTCGAGGACTATGAGACACTCGTGCGTTCGGTGTTTGAGGACTATGAGACACTCGTGCGTTCAGTGTTCGAGGACTATGAGACACTCGTGCGTTCAGTGTTCGAGGACTATGAGACACTTGTGCGTTCAGTGTTTGAGGACTATGAGACAGTCGTGCGTTCAGTGTTTGAGGACTATGAGACACTCGTGCGTTCGGTGTTTGAGGACTATGAGACACTCGTGCGTTCAGTGTTCGAGGACTATGAGACACTCGTGCGTTCGGTGTTTGAGGACTATGAGACACTCGTGCGTTCAGTGTTCGAGGACTATGAGACACTCGTGCGTTCAGTGTTCGAGGACTATGAGACACTTGTGCGTTCAGTGTTTGAGGACTATGAGACAGTCGTGCGTTCAGTGTTTGAGGACTATGAGACACTCGTGCGTTCAGTGTTCGAGGACTATGAGACAGTCGTGCGTTCAGTGTTCGAGGACTATGAGACAGTCGTGCGTTCAGTGTTTGAGGACTATGAGACAGTCGTGCGTTCAGTGTTCGAGGACTATGAGACAGTCGTGCGTTCAGTGTTTGAGGACTATGAGACAGTCGTGCGTTCAGTGTTCGAGGACTATGAGACAGTCGTGCGTTCAGTGTTTGAGGACTATGAGACAGTCGTGCGTTCAGTGTTGGAGGACTATGAGACAGTCGTGTGTTCAGTGTTTGAGGACTATGAGACAGTCGTGGGTTCAGTGTTCGAGGACTATGAGACAGTCGTGTGTTCAGTGTTTGAGGACTATAAGACAGTCGTGGGTTCAGTGTTTCAGGACTATGAGACACTCATGCGTTCAGTGTTTGAGGATTATGAGACACTCGTGCGTTCAGTGTTTGAGGACTATGAGACAGTCGTGCGTTCGGTGTTTCAGGACTATGAGACAGTCGTGGGTTCAGTGTTTGAGGACTATGAGACAGTCGTGGGTTCAGTGTTTGAGGACTATGAGACAGTCGTGTGTTCAGTGTTCGAGGACTATGAGACACTTGTGCGTTCAGTGTTTGAGGACTATGAGACAGTCGTGGGTTCAGTGTTTCAGGACTATGAGACACTTGTGCGTTCAGTGTTCGAGGACTATGAGACAGTCGTGCGTTCAGTGTTCGAGGACTGTGAGACACTCGTGCATTCAGTGTTTGAGGACTATGAGACAGTCGTGCGTTCGGTGTTTCAGGACTATGAGACAGTCGTGGGTTCAGTGTTTGATTACTATGAGACAGTCGTGCGTTCAGTGTTCGAGGACTATGAGACACTCGTGCGTTCGGTGTTTGAGGACTATGAGACACTCGTGCGTTCAGTGTTCGAGGACTATGAGACACTCGTGCGTTCAGTGTTCGAGGACTATGAGACACTTGTGCGTTCAGTGTTTGAGGACTATGAGACAGTCGTGCGTTCAGTGTTTGAGGACTATGAGACACTCGTGCGTTCGGTGTTTGAGGACTATGAGACACTCGTGCGTTCAGTGTTCGAGGACTATGAGACACTCGTGCGTTCAGTGTTCGAGGACTATGAGACACTTGTGCGTTCAGTGTTTGAGGACTATGAGACAGTCGTGCGTTCAGTGTTTGAGGACTATGAGACACTCGTGCGTTCGGTGTTTGAGGACTATGAGACACTCGTGCGTTCAGTGTTCGAGGACTATGAGACACTCGTGCGTTCAGTGTTCGAGGACTATGAGACACTTGTGCGTTCAGTGTTTGAGGACTATGAGACAGTCGTGCGTTCAGTGTTTGAGGACTATGAGACACTCGTGCGTTCGGTGTTTGAGGACTATGAGACACTGTGCGTTCAGTGTTCGAGGACTATGAGACACTCGTGCGTTCAGTGTTTGAGGACTATGAGACAGTCGTGTGTTCAGTGTTTGAGGACTATGAGACAGTCGTGCGTTCAGTGTTTGAGGACTATAAGACAGTCGTGGGTTCAGTGTTTCAGGACTATGAGACACTCATGCGTTCAGTGTTCGAGGACTATGAGACACTCGTGCGTTCAGTGTTCGAGGACTATGAGACACTCGTGCGTTCGGTGTTTGAGGACTATGAGACAGTCGTGCGTTCAGTGTTCGAGGACTATGAGACACTCGTGCGTTCGGTGTTTGAGGACTATGAGACACTCGTGCGTTCAGTGTTCGAGGACTATGAGACACTCGTGCGTTCAGTGTTCGAGGACTATGAGACACTTGTGCGTTCAGTGTTTGAGGACTATGAGACAGTCGTGCGTTCAGTGTTTGAGGACTATGAGACACTCGTGCGTTCAGTGTTCGAGGACTATGAGACAGTCGTGCGTTCAGTGTTCGAGGACTATGAGACAGTCGTGCGTTCAGTGTTTGAGGACTATGAGACAGTCGTGCGTTCAGTGTTCGAGGACTATGAGACAGTCGTGCGTTCAGTGTTTGAGGACTATGAGACAGTCGTGCGTTCAGTGTTCGAGGACTATGAGACAGTCGTGGGTTCGGTGTTTGAGGACTATGAGACAGTCGTGCGTTCGGTGTTTCAGGACTATGAGACAGTCGTGCGTTCAGTGTTCGAGGACTATGAGACAGTCGTGCGTTCAGTGTTTGAGGACTATGAGACACTCGTGCGTTCGGTGTTTGAGGACTATGAGACAGTCGTGCGTTCAGTGTTTGAGGACTATGAGACACTCGTGTGTTCAGTGTTCGAGGACTATGAGACAGTCATGCGTTCAGTGTTTGAGGATTATGAGACAGTCGTGCGTTCAGTGTTTCAGGACTATGAGACAGTCGTGCGTTCGGTGTTTGAGGACTATGAGACACTCGTGCGTTCGGTGTTCGAGGACTATGAGACAGTCATAGGTTCAGTGTTTGAGGACTATGAGACACTCGTGCGTTCGGTGTTTGAGGACTATGAGACACTCGTGCGTTCAGTGTTCGAGGACTATGAGACACTCGTGCGTTCAGTGTTCGAGGACTATGAGACACTTGTGCGTTCAGTGTTTGAGGACTATGAGACAGTCGTGCGTTCAGTGTTTGAGGACTATGAGACACTCGTGCGTTCGGTGTTTGAGGACTATGAGACACTCGTGCGTTCAGTGTTCGAGGACTATGAGACACTCGTGCGTTCAGTGTTCGAGGACTATGAGACACTCGTGCGTTCAGTGTTCGAGGACTATGAGACAGTCGTGCGTTCATTGTTGGAGGACTATGAGACAGTCGTGCGTTCAGTGTTTGAGGACTATGAGACAGTCGTGCGTTCAGTGTTTGAGGACTATGAGACAGTCGTGTGTTCAGTGTTTGAGGACTATGAGACAGTCGTGGGTTCAGTGTTCGAGGACTATGAGACAGTCGTGTGTTCAGTGTTTGAGGACTATAAGACAGTCGTGGGTTCAGTGTTTCAGGACTATGAGACACTCATGCGTTCAGTGTTTGAGGATTATGAGACACTCGTGCGTTCAGTGTTTGAGGACTATGAGACAGTCGTGCGTTCGGTGTTTCAGGACTATGAGACAGTCGTGGGTTCAGTGTTTGAGGACTATGAGACAGTCGTGGGTTCAGTGTTTGAGGACTATGAGACAGTCGTGTGTTCAGTGTTCGAGGACTATGAGACACTTGTGCGTTCAGTGTTTGAGGACTATGAGACAGTCGTGGGTTCAGTGTTTCAGGACTATGAGACACTTGTGCGTTCAGTGTTCGAGGACTATGAGACAGTCGTGCGTTCAGTGTTCGAGGACTGTGAGACACTCGTGCATTCAGTGTTTGAGGACTATGAGACAGTCGTGCGTTCGGTGTTTCAGGACTATGAGACAGTCGTGGGTTCAGTGTTTGAGGACTATGAGACAGTCGTGCGTTCGGTGTTTGAGGACTATGAGACAGTCGTGCGTTCAGTGTTTGAGGACTATGAGACACTCGTGCATTCAGTGTTTGAGGACTATGAGACAGTCGTGCGTTCGGTGTTTCAGGACTATGAGACAGTCGTGCGTTCAGTGTTCGAGGACTATGAGACAGTCGTGCGTTCAGTGTTTGAGGACTATGAGACACTCGTGCGTTCGGTGTTTGAGGACTATGAGACACTCGTGCGTTCAGTGTTCGAGGACTATGAGACACTCGTGCGTTCAGTGTTCGAGGACTATGAGACACTTGTGCGTTCAGTGTTTGAGGACTATGAGACAGTCGTGCGTTCAGTGTTTGAGGACTATGAGACACTCGTGCGTTCGGTGTTTGAGGACTATGAGACACTCGTGCGTTCAGTGTTCGAGGACTATGAGACACTCGTGCGTTCAGTGTTTGAGGACTATGAGACAGTCGTGCGTTCAGTGTTTGAGGACTTGAGACACTCGTGCGTTCGGTGTTTGAGGACTATGAGACACTCGTGCGTTCAGTGTTCGAGGACTATGAGACACTCGTGCGTTCAGTGTTCGAGGACTTTGAGACAGTCGTGGGTTCGGTGTTTGAGGACTATGAGACAGTCGTGCGTTCGGTGTTTGAGGACTATGAGACAGTCGTGCGTTCAGTGTTTGAGGACTATGAGATACTCGTGCGTTCAGTGTTTGAGGACTATGAGACACTCGTGCGTTCAGTGTTTGAGGACTATGAGACAGTCGTGCATTCAGTGTTCGAGGACTATGAGACAGTCATGGGTTCAGTGTTTGAGGACTAGAAGACAGTCGTGGGTTCAGTGTTTCAGGACTATGAGACACTCGTGCGTTCAGTGTTCGAGGACTATGAGACAGTCGTGGGTTCAGTGTTTCAGGACTATGAGACACTTGTGCGTTCAGTGTTCGAGGACTATGAGACACTCGTGCGTTCAGTGTTCGAGGACTATGAGACACTCGTGCATTCAGTGTTTGAGGACTATGAGACAGTCGTGCGTTCGGTGTTTCAGGACTATGAGACACTCGTGCGTTCGGTGTTCGAGGACTATGAGACAGTTGTGCGTTCAGTGTTTCAGGACTATGAGACACTTGTGCGTTCAGTGTTTGAGGACTATGAGACAGTCGTGCGTTCAGTGTTTGAGGACTATGAGACAGTCGTGCATTCAGTGTTCGAGGACTATGAGACAGTCATGGGTTCAGTGTTTGAGGACTATAAGACAGTCGTGTGTTCAGTGTTTCAGGACTATGAGACACTCGTGCGTTCAGTGTTTGAGGGTTATGAGACAGTCGTGCGTTCAGTGTTCGAGGACTATGAGACAGTCGTGGGTTCAGTGTTTCAGGACTATGAGACACTTGTGCGTTCAGTGTTCGAGGACTATGAGACACTCGTGCGTTCAGTGTTCGAGGACTATGAGACACTCGTGCATTCAGTGTTTGAGGACTATGAGACACTCGTGCGTTCGGTGTTTGAGGACTATGAGACACTCGTGCGTTCGGTGTTCGAGGACTATGAGACAGTTGTGCGTTCAGTGTTTCAGGACTATGAGACACTTGTGCGTTCAGTGTTCGAGGACTATGAGACAGTCGTGGGTTCAGTGTTTCAGGACTATGAGACACTTGTGCGTTCAGTGTTCGAGGACTATGAGACACTCGTGCGTTCAGTGTTCGAGGACTATGAGACACTCGTGCATTCAGTGTTTGAGGACTATGAGACAGTCGTGCGTTCGGTGTTTCAGGACTATGAGACACTCGTGCGTTCGGTGTTCGAGGACTATGAGACAGTTGTGCGTTCAGTGTTTCAGGACTATGAGACACTTGTGCGTTCAGTGTTTGAGGACTATGAGACAGTCGTGCGTTCAGTGTTTGAGGACTATGAGACAGTCGTGCATTCAGTGTTCGAGGACTATGAGACAGTCATGGGTTCAGTGTTTGAGGACTATAAGAGGACTATAAATGATGTTTTATTAACAAAGTTCGGGAGGAGCACGTTCAAATGATTAACACAATCAACACGTCATCAGCAATTACTCCTCATCCTATCAGCGGGAGAGGAAGTACGTATATATAGACATGTTTGACTCACCCACAGCTCTTCGACATTTTTCGGCATCCCTCCACCACCCCAACTCCTCACACTTAATTGTTCCTATCAAAAGTCAGGATACGGGGGGAGTGCTCCAGGTTCGGGCTGAATACCGAGCTCGGAGCCCTCTCCTCGGACAGCACGCCAAATATGCTTACCATTTATTGCTCCTGAATCATTCGTAAGTGTGAACTCGTGAAGACAGTCGTGTGTTCAGTGTTTCAGGACTATGAGACACTCGTGCGTTCAGTGTTTGAGGATTATGAGACAGTCGTGCGTTCAGTGTTCGAGGACTATGAGACAGTCGTGGGTTCAGTGTTTCAGGACTATGAGACACTTGTGCGTTCAGTGTTCGAGGACTATGAGACACTCGTGCGTTCAGTGTTTCAGGACTATGAGACACTTGCGTTCAGTGTTCGAGGACTATGAGACACTCGTGCATTCAGTGTTTGAGGACTATGAGACAGTCGTGCGTTCGGTGTTTCAGGACTATGAGACACTCGTGCGTTCGGTGTTCGAGGACTATGAGACAGTTGTGCGTTCAGTGTTTCAGGACTATGAGACACTCGTGCGTTCAGTGTTTGAGGACTATGAGACACTCGTGCGTTCAGTGTTCGAGGACTATGAGACAGTCGTGCGTTCAGTGTTTCAGGACTATGAGACACTCGTGCGTTCAGTGTTTGAGGACTATGAGACAGTCGTGCGTTCAGTGTTTGAGGACTATGAGACACTCGTGCGTTCAGTGTTTGAGGACTATGAGACACTCGTGCGTTCAGTGTTTGAGGACTGTGAGACAGGCGTGCGTTCAGTGTTCGAGGACTATGAGACAGTCGTGCGTTCAGTGTTTGAGGACTATGAGACACTCGTGCGTTCAGTGTTTGAGGACTATGAGACACTCGTGCGTTCAGTGTTTGAGGACTATGAGACACTCGTGCGTTCAGTGTTTGAGGACTATGAGACAGTCGTGCGTTCAGTGTTTGAGGACTATGAGACACTCGTGCGTTCAGTGTTTGAGGACTATGAGACACTCGTGCGTTCAGTGTTTGAGGACTATGAGACAGTCGTGCGTTCAGTGTTTGAGGACTATGAGACAGTCGTGCGTTCAGTGTTTGAGGACTATGAGACACTCGTGCGTTCGGTGTTTCAGGACTATGAGACACTCGTGCGTTCGGTGTTTTAGGACTATGAGACACTCGTGCGTTCAGTGCAGAATCAGGTTTTTGAAGCGGAATCAGAGACGTCTCTGTCTGCAGCAGCAGGAATGGATCCTTTCCTAAATGCTGGGCGTATTAACATATGATCCAGGATTATTTGATCTCGCTAATAAAGCTGAGGTGCTTGTGCCGAGCACTGATGGTCGTTGCGGGTAGAGATGCATGTGGGGATTTTGATTGGATCATTTGCAGACTTCATTAAAGAGAGAGGGGAAAGATTCGAGCTGCAGGAGCAATTAAGCGGCAGCCGCTCTGCTACCAGTGACTTCATTAAAGAGAGAGGGGAAAGATTGCTGCAGCTAATTAAAGAACTGACAAGTTTGATTTCACTACAACGCCAACTCTCACTCAAACAGCCGAGAGAGAGAGTTGATCTACAGCATGAGATGGAATGGCAGCAGATTCTCCCGTCTCAGTGTGATTTTCTCTCACGATAAGTGTTTATATATGATGTTTTATTAACAAAGTTCGGGAGGAGCACGTTCAAATGATTAACACAATCAACACGTCATCAGCAATTACTCCTCATCCTATCAGCGGGAGAGGAAGTACGTATATATAGACATGTTTGACTCACCCACAGCTCTTCGACATTTTTCGGCATCCCTCCACCACCCCAACTCCTCACACTTAATGGTTCCTATCAAAAGTCAGGATACGGGGGGAGTGCTCCAGGTTCGGGCTGAATACCGAGCTCGGAGCCCTCTCCTCGGACAGCACGCCAAATATGCTTACCATTTATTGCTCCTGAATCATTCGTAAGTGTGAACTCGTGAAATGAATCATAACGAGCTCCGCGGGTCATGCTGAAGATCTGATGCCGTTCTGAGCGTGTGTGTCTGTGTTTACAAATGAAACAGGTTTGGTGTGATCACTGCTGTTTTCTATTGTTATTTTGAATGGGGTTTTAATTTTACATTTTCTGTTTTCATTTTAATTTGAGTGTTTCTGCTAGTAAAATGAAAATGTGAAAGTTTCCTTAATGCTTATTTTTTTCATGTTTTTTTCATAGTTTTAGGTTTAGTTGACAATCAAACTAAATCAAAGAGCTCATGAACATGTGATTATTTGACCTGAAACAGAAAACATCTTCCTGAAGTTTTACTGATTGATGTCGATATGCTGATATGAAAATGTTCTTAATGAGAACGACAACGATTTGATGTTGCTTGTCCACGTTCACCATGACACTGTAATTATCCAGAAGTAATATTCAACCACTAAAATGACTCATAAATATGCTTAACTCATGTTTAAAACACATGGTAACCAGAGCTTGGTTCACTTTCTAACCACAAAAACGATGTTTAAAGCCTTGAGGGTGTTAAATCTGATTTTAAAGTTCATAACCTGCTAAACGTTGACATGCTGGGGTTCTCTCTAACTTCTCATCTTTAACCTTTGACCTTCCAGATTGTAACCTGTTGAATTTGTTTGTTCTTCAAAGGGAACTTTGATAGTGAACGGCTGGCTATTGCTAGGCAAAGAATCCCGTACCGACTCGGTCGGGTAGTTGACGAATGGCTACTCGACAAAGGTAATTAAACAGCACCAAACCCCACTAATGAACGATCTGTCTAATCACGCTAAACACATCTCTGGACGAAGTGCACGCCCATAGACGCGGCGGCAAACTCTCCACGGCGACAGTACGACGATTCTCTCATCGAAACTTGACAATGAACAGTAGACACCATTACTCTTAAATCATAATTTGCACTTGTCAATTTGAAGAATTGCCAAAGATTTGTATGAGTTGCGCTGCGATCCTCAGATGTGTTGCATTCAGACATCTGACAGTGGGACTGCACTTCTCCAGAGTATTAACCTTACCAATAACCCCCACATAACCCTCCCTTAACCTCCCAACAACACGCACAACTGTGTCTGATCGAACAGAAACTGACTCACAACCCAAACTCCAGAGTTAAAGGGACTCTATTTCAGTGCCTCTGTTTCATCATCGCTGTGTCGTCGTTCGGTCTCAATCGATTCCAACTTTAACCCTTTGTGTCCAGAAGCTCCTAACTTCCTGTCCCACGTGTGCTTCCTGTTTCGTGCCACTGTAGCTGGTCATTCATTTCCTGGTTCTGAGGGCAAACATTTGAAATCGCATAGCTTTGACCAATTAGAACAGGACTGTCCAACGCTTTATGGATGTGAGAATTAGTACAAATGTAACAAAATATCTCTTTATGATCAATTTTGACTATTTGAAATGTCAACCTTCAGTATTTTGTTTCATATTTCCTCCTCAGTATATCTTGTTCTACACTATAAATATATAGAAATTCATAAATCAATATGCATTTACTCGTGTTTACCAATGTACCAAAACAAGCTTAATTCAAAAGGAATTTCTGATTTTTTATGCCATTATTTTTTCTTGCTTTAATAATAAACTTGTATTGATTCTTTACTAAGAAAACAAGGCTTCTTATCATCTTTGATTTTGCATCTAAAGTAAACGTATGTTAATTTGAGGATGTTTTGGTATTATTGCCGGTAAACAAGAGAAAAATACTCATAAAAACAGCGCTTTTTGTGGCATGAGCAAAAGTTGAAAACAGATGTTTATATCGATAAATAAAATGCATTTGTATAGCAAATGTCCAAGTTTATATTGACGGTATATTTGACAAGCTGAAACGGCATGAAACTGATATAATCAGTCGCTCGTAAGGTTTATTGCACCTCAAACTTCCTGCAAAAGAGCTTGAGCTGTGAGTGTTTCAGTGCCAGAGGTCAGTCTGTCAACTCAAAGGGTTAAAGCAACTCAAAGACAAGGAAAACGTCAAGATTCAAGCAGATTTAACCAAAACCGTTCCTCTAAACCCTGAGGGCCAGCGCTGTTCTTCTCCTTTAGTTTTCATTGGATTGGATGAAGTTGAAGCCCTCAGTCATAAACCTGTTTCTAAACTCACATAACTGAACACAGATCCGATGAAAATGACAGATTATTAGTCAAAGTAGGTGAACCGTCTAAATAGAACGGCAAACTATCCGCACGCAACGCTGGAATGAAACTCTGAGGGTTAAACGCTGAAATTGTGTGTCAAATGAATCCGATTCATTGAAAGGGTATTGAACGTTCTTCCTGTTGTTTTGGAACGTTGCGGAGAGAATACGGTCCCTTTAACATCTAAATGTCTGAGAATAAATAATGAAGCAAATGATGTGTTGATTCACTGTCATGGTTTGTCTCTGAATGCAGTTTGGACTATTGAGTTTTGGGATCGCCAACATGAGATCAAAATCAATCATCACTTCATGATCTTGCCCTTTTTGCGAACGAACCATCAATCCTTATTGAACGATTAGAGGAACAATCCTCATTATCCTGCAGGAGAGTGTTCAGTGAAGGCAAAACCATTGCTTTATCATGCATAACTGTTCTTCTTTCAGACTCGTGGAAAGAAAACACCCAAAATACACATTTAAGGGTTTATTTTGTTGTTCTTTATCTATTTGCATCTGTATATTTCAAAAGTTTTAACACACCAAAACTTACAGGTTTATTCCCATCTGTATCCTGAATGTTTTTACCGAGGGGTTTGCTCATATTTCATTCACTTGACAATTTCTAAAACAATTCCTAAAAACGTGTGTTTTTCTTTCCGCCTGTTGAAAATGTTATGATTTATGGAGTGATAAAAGTAGAAATCCCCTCTGTTAAAATCTTTAACTCTATCCTGTCAATTGCTCAGATTTATTTGGAAATATATGCAAATGAGTGCACGTTTAATTAGATAATCTTTCATTTTTATATTTGAACATCACCTTTGAGCAAACCTGTGATTAATGAACTGAGGAGCGTCCGTCAGCTCTGTTCACCTGTGATGGATTGCCTTCAGAGATAAAGATGAAGTGCTGAACATTGTGTTCATGTTGGCCAAGCGCACAATAGTCCAGACTGCACTGGCTCCGTCACACATCCACCGCCTGCGCGGGATTGCGGGACTGTCGTGGAAAAGGCCAGTGAATGTGCGGAGAGAGACTCGCTGTCGTCTGACGTTGAGTTAGATCAGACAGAACATTCTCGAGCGGCGATGGTGTCGGTGTTATAAATTCAAGATGGCAGCACCTCCACACGGCTCAATGAAGAGGGAAAAAAAGGCTTTAACAGCTCAATTCTTGCAGAAGAGCCTATATTTCTCTCCCTCGCATTCATCACGCTCTAAACGTCCCCTATGACTTTCCATCATTTCCTCTTCTCCCTATATCTGATGTTTCTCCATCTCTCATTTTTTATTGTAAAGCCGACACCACAGACGACGCTGAGAGAGACACAGTCAGAGATTACAAATAACCGCAGCGCATTGATTTCTTTTGTGCTGTGTATTTCGCTTCCTGAAGAAAGACCTCAGCAGGGAAATGCGAGCGCAGAACACATTTGTTTTACAGCAGAAACTCGCCCGGTGTTGCTGCTAAATCACTGCAGTTCAGCTCTGTTTGAACACTTTTTCACTTTTAAATTACTCCAGAGAGAAACAACACAGGCTTTTCTATTAGAGAGCGCAGAACCTTCTGGAAAACTCATTCGTTTCCACACAAGCTCCTGCAGAAGCACGTGATGTTCCTCACCGGACACTTTATTCATTCTGGCAGTGTGTTTTAACCGGCGACGGATCCATGAAAACTCCATGTTAATGAAAGTTTCTGCCCCAGTTTTCTGCTTTTTACGTGTCGTCTCATTTCAGTGTGACTGACACATCTCATCACATCTCATCCCGCCGCTGACGATTCAAAATATCCAGCCAACAATTACCTTTCAGTTTTGACCAAAACATGTCAGTGTTTATTAATCGTTTATAACATCCCTTACACACAAAAAAGTTTATTTGATTAAGTATATTAAAGTAAAGCTCACTAATATCAGTGTAGATGTTCTTCTGTCTCAGTTTTTAGTGTATAAAAGTATACTTTAAGTGTAACAGTTGTAAACTAGTTGTGCATTCAAAGTTTACTTTAAGTTTTTCATTTGTACTGCAAATACACTAAGCACACTGATAGTTTACTCCTCAAATAGTTTACAGTAATATACAAATATACAGTAATACCTACGAGCATCATCCGTTTCGAGCTCGTAACTCGAGTTGCTCGTATCTCAAGTCATTTTTTTTCATAAGAAATAACAGAAAAGAAATAATCCATTCCGGCCCTCTAAAAAAAACTCCCTTATTGCAATAACAATGGAAACACATGTTTTTAATTGATATAGTCAAGTCAAGTCAAGTCACCTTTATTTATATAGCGCTTTTTACAATGTAGATTGTTTCAAAGCAGCTTTACAGGAAAAACAATATAAACAAAGTTTGTTTGGCTGAACAGAAGCCCCAAAAGAGCAGGTGAATCAATACAATTGATGAATTTTAAGTGTTAAGTTTCCCCAACTGAGCAAGCCATAGGCGACAGCGGCAAGGAAAAAACTCCGGCAGGTGACGTAACGAATGAAGAATAGAATGGAGAAAAACCTTGGGAGAAACCAGGCTCAGTCGGGGGACCAGTTCTCCTCTGGCCAACAGCCAAACAGTGCATGATTATTATATTGACAACAATTCAAGTCCAATATGAAGTCCAATTTGGTCCGGTTGGAGATGGGTTCATGATCGTCACAGGGGAGGGTCTAGTAGAGTCACGGTCTCCGCAGACACTTCAGGGTAGTGCTGTGCTCGTGTCCAGGTCCTTCATCTGATCTGGATACGGCCCGGATCCGGCTGACCACGGTAACCTCGGAATAAACAGAGAACAATATCAGCGTAGATGCCATTCTTCTTCTGATGTATCGAGTACATCAGGTGTTATGGGAATGTTCTCGGTTCCGGCTTATCTAAATTATGCAGCCTAACAATCATTTTACATGATTTGGATTAAAATGTATGTATAATGTGTTATGTGTATGCCAGGTTGAAAAGATGTGTTTTTAGTCTAGATTTAAACTGACAGAGTGTGTCTGCTTCCCGAACTGTATTAGGAAGACTGTTCCAGAGTTTAGGAGCTAAATAGGAAAAGGATCGACCGCCAGCAGTTGACTTTGATATTCTAGGTATTATAAGCTGGTCAGTATTTTGGGATCGCAATAGACGTGAAGGACTATAATGTGTTAAGAGATCGCTCAAGTACTGGGGAGCTAAACCATTTAATGCTTTGTAAGTAATTAGCAAGATTTTAAAATGTATTCGGTGATTAATAGGAAGCCAGTGCAGGTTTGACAGAACTGGGCTAATATGCTCATATTTCCTCGTTCTAGTAAGAACTCGAGCTGCTGCATTTTGGACCAGCTGGAATTTGTTTATTAAGCGTGCAGGGCAACCACCTAGTAAAGCATTACAATAATCTAGCCTTGAACTCATGAACGCATGAACTAACTTTTCCGCATTTGTCTTAGAGAGCATATGTCGTAATTTAGATATATTTTTAAGATGGAAGAATGCCGTTTTACAGACGCTAGAAACATGGCTTTCAAATGAAAGATTGGTATCAAAGAGCACACCCAGGTTTCTAACTGACGACGAAGACTTGACAGAACAGCCATTGAGTGTTAGGCGGTAGTCTAGATTATTACGCGCTGAACTTTTTGGTCTAATAATTAGAATCTCTGTTTTTTCAGAATTAAGCAGTAGAAAGTTATTAGTCATCCAATTTTTTATATCGGTTATGCATTCTGTTAATTTAGTGAATTTGTTTGTTTCATCCGGATGAGAAGAAATATAGAGCTGAGTATCATCAGCGTAACAATGAAAGCTAATGCCATGCTTCCTAATAACTGCACCCGAAGGAAGCATGTACAGGGTGAAAAGCAATGGTCCTAACACTGAACCTTGAGGAACTCCATACTGAACTTGTGACCGATATGACATCTCCTCATTTACTGCTACAAACTGATAACGGTCAGATAAGTATGATTTGAACCAGGCTAATGCAACTCCACTAATGCCAACATAATTTTCAAGTCTATTCAGAAGGATTTTGTGGTCAATTGTATCAAATGCAGCACTAAGGTCCAGTAACACTAACAGAGAGATACAACCACGATCGGATGATAAGAGCAAATCATTAGTAACTCTAATAAGAGCAGTCTCAGTACTATGATATGGTCTAAATCCTGACTGGAAATCCTCGTAGATGCTGTTTCTTTCTAGAAAGGAACATAGTTGTGAAGATATTGCCTTTTCTAGAATCTTTGACAAAAAAGGTAGATTCGATATCGGCCTGTAATTAACTAATTCTGTAGGATCAAGTTGTGGTTTTTTAATAAGCGGTTTAATTACGGCCAGCTTAAAGGTTTTTGGTACGTATCCTAATGACAAAGATGAATTAATAATATTAAGGAGAGGATCTATGATCTCTGGAAGCAACTCTTTCAGTAGCTTAGTTGGTATTGGGTCTAGCATACATGTTGTTGATTTTGATGATTTAACGAGTTTAGACAATTCTTCCTCCCCAATAGCAATGAAGGAGTGGAATTTTTCTTCGGGGACACTAAAATTTACTGTATTTTGTGATATTGTAGTAGACGGTTGCATGGTTATAATTTTCTCTCTAATATTATGAATTTTGCAAGTAAAGAAGTCCATGAAGTCATTACTGCTGTGCTGTTTTAAAGCATCTGGGGTTGAGGCTTTATTTCTTGTTAATTTAGTCACTGTCTCAAATAAATACCTAGGGTTGTATTTGTTTTCTTCTAAGAGGGTGGAAAAGTAAGCAGATCCCGCTGATTTTAAGGCCTTTCTGAATGCAATAGAGCTGTCTTTCCATGAAATGCGAAAAACCTCAAGCTTAGTTTTTTTTCCAGCTCCGCTCCATTTTTCTGGCTGCTCTCTTGAGGGCCCGGGTGTGCTCGTTGTACCACGGTGTTGGACTATTTTCTTTAATCTTCTTTAAGCGCAACGGAGCAACAGTGTCTAAAGTGCTGGAAAAGAGAGAGTTAATAGTTTCTGTTGCAACATCAAGTTCTTCTAGGCTATCTGGGATGTTAAGTAGATCAAACTGATCAGGAAGATTATTTATAAAGCTATCTTTTGTGTTAGGAGTGATAGTTCTACTATATTTATAACAGGGAGTTAGTTTTTCGACTTTGGCTAAAGGTAGTCTACACGCAACTAAGTAATGATCTGAGATGTCATCGCTCTGCTGTAGAATTTGAACAGTATCAACATTGATCCCATGCGACAATATTAGATCTAAAGTATGATTATGAGAATGAGTGGGTCCTGATACATGTTGTGTAACTCCAATAGAGTTTAAGATGTCTCTAAATGCCAATCCCAATGCGTCTTTTT
Source organism: Rhodeus uyekii (assembly GCA_037043235.1). Taxonomy (NCBI): domain Eukaryota; kingdom Metazoa; phylum Chordata; class Actinopteri; order Cypriniformes; family Acheilognathidae; genus Rhodeus; species Rhodeus uyekii. The sequence continues at coordinate 19,679 of JAWRVZ010000598.1, forward strand.
CATTATCTACATGGATATTAAAATCACCGACAATTATGACTTTATCTGCAGACATTACTAGTTCTGAGAGAAAATCAGCAAATTCTTTGATAAAGTCTGTATGGTGCCCTGGTGGCCTGTATAGAATAGCCAGCACAAAAGTTAAACAGGAATTATTACTTGCACTAGATAATTTTACATTAAGGACCATCGCTTCAAAAGAATTATATTTCAAATTAGACCTTTGAGCAGTACTGATCGTGTTACTATAAATTACAGCAACACCTCCTCCTTTACCTTTCAGGCGAGGCTCATGTTTATAATAGTAATCTTGAGGGGTGGACTCATTTAAAGTGATATAATCGTCTGGTTTTAGCCAGGTTTCTGTCAAACACAGCACATCTAGTTTATGATCTGTAATTATATCATTTACAATAAGTGCTTTTGAGGAAAGGGATCGTATATTCAGCAACCCAAGCTTTATCATTTGTTCATTTGTGTTATAACCGTTCTTAGTTGTTTGTAAATCAATTAAATTTTTACCCTTAAACGGTTTTGAGAGTTTTTTGTATTTGCTAATTCGTGGAACAGACACAGTCTCTATAGGATATCTAGGAGAAAGAGTTTCTATGTGTTGTAATTTATCTGACCTCTGTGACGTGAGACAGCTAGCAGACGGTCGGTTTAGCCAGTTTGTCTGCTTCCTGACCTGGACCCCAGTTAGTCAAGGTTTAGCTCTAAGACTATATGCCAAATTACTAGAGAGAAGAGCGGCACCATCCCAGGTGGGATGAATACCATCTCTTTTTAACAGGTCAGGTCTGCCCCAAAAACTTTTCCAATTGTCTATAAACCCTATGTTATTCTGCGGGCACCACTTAGACATCCAGCCATTGAGTGAGGATAATCTGCTAAGCATCTCATCACTCCTGCGCATAGGAAGAGGGCCAGAGCAAATTACAGTGCCTGACATCGTACTTGCGAGTTCACACACCTCTTTAATATTAGTTTTAGTGATCTCCGACTGGCGAAGTCGGACATCATTAGCGCCGACGTGAATAACAATCTTAGAATATTTACGATTAGCCTTAGCCAGCACTTTTAAATTTGCTTTGACGTCAGGCGCTCTGGCTCCCGGCAAACATGTGACTATGGTGCTGGAGTCTCTATTTTCACATTCCGAGTAATAGAATCGCCAATCACTAGGGCACTTTCAACAGGTTTCTCAGTGGGTGCGTCACTGAGTGGGGAGAACCTGTTTGATGTTCTAATCGGAATGGAACAGTGGTTTTTTGACCCGCGATTATGCCGTCTCACAGTCACACAGTTGCCCTGCTGCACGGGCTCTACAGCCGGAACCGAACAATGTACAGGGTTTGCTAAGCTAGTCGCATCCAAAGCAGTATCTAAAACCCTTGCATTCTTACTATCCTCAATTAAAGTTTGGATGCGTGTCTCTAATTCTGAAACCTTCTCTGTCAGCCTAATTATGTCCCTACATTTATCACATGTGAACCCTTCACAGCTGACAGAGACAGACAAACTATGCATGAAGCAGGCAGTGCATGTAACAATTGCTAAAGAAGATGACATGACTCACCGTGTGTGTTGATCCAACTTGTTGACCAGTTGTTTGATGAAGTCGGGAAAAAGACGCGAGCGAGAAAAACGCTGTATGCACGGACAGTATAGCACAATGCTAGCGCGTTTAGCGACTAGATTAAAGCTAACGATTATAATTTATTAAATAATCTAGTATTGTATTTAGCAATATGAACGAACGTCGAGTTTAAAATCTAAAAACAAAAACAAGTTTAAACGACGCAAACAGACGCAATCCACTCGAGCAAACAGGAAACAGGAAACAGGGTATAGATATAGATATGAGTTCTTGCCTTCGAGACAGACGATACAGTAGCAGATAATGACGGCATGAGCGGAGGAGGAGGAGGAGGGATTACGTAGATAACACAAACACAATACAGAAGTATTTGTGTATTAGAAGTATTAGAACCATTGTTGTGTATTGATAGACTCAGAAGCTCATATGTATTATTATTGAACACTCATAACTCGTGCTGCTCCCAGCTTAATACTGGTGAATCACTCGTTGCCCCCGGTAACCCCCGCTGTAAAACCAAGCTGCCTCTAGTGGAGATCATATGCAATTACCCATAAATGAGGAGCTTGAGCTGCTGCGAGTGCTGAACACCTCTAGCGTCTGGAAGCTGCTCGTATCTCAAATATTTACTCAGATCTCAAATATTCACTCGTATCTCAAAGCAAACATTTACTGGAAGGCTTGCTTGCTTGTCGTATGTCGTGACGCTTGTATCGCAAGGTATTACTGTATTTATTACATATATATTATTGCTACTTAATGCTACTATGTTCTTATTTAGATATGAATTTTTGTACTTTAACTCTTTCCTTTTTAAAAGCATTTCATGCATCCGTTTTTAAAAGAAGCAACATTTTGAACTGAAAGCTGGGGAAATCTGGCTGAGATTCAGAGCGATGATCGAACACATCGAAGCTTCAGTCACGCGTCTCAAAATCTGATTTACACGCTGTTTAATCTGTGACGATTGCGTTGTTTTGCATTTGCGTCAGCAATCTTCTGTCGCTTGTTTCTGCTTCTTCTCCTGTGTTTTTCATTCAGACGTGTCACAGCGCCCCCTACCGTATAACAGGGAAAACACGGATCAGTGGAAAACCCAGCCAGAGGCGGGAAAGAGTGAAGTAGATCTGAAGGAAATTCCTGTATGCTTCAAAAATCACAGATACCCTGAACATACATATCTGCTTTCTGAATCCATATTTTCAAACAATGTATATTTATAAGAGTATTTAATAAGCTACTAAATCAATAGATTAAATGCCACTATAAACCAAATATACTTAAAATGCTTAATGATACTTTTAAATTTACATTCATGCATTTTTCATACATTGCATACAGTGTATATTGCATATATATATATATAAACTCAGTCAAGAGAAGTACTTCCATTTTATAATTTTTTGTTTAAAAGGAGTATATTAAAAGCTCACTTGAATGCATTTAATTTTGTAAGGGATTAGTCAACATAAATATTTGCTCTGAAATCTTAAATTATACAAATACATTTAATCATTTAGCAGACGCTTTAATCCAAAGCAATAGAAGTGAAATGAACACAAACTAACATGAATAAAGGATTTAGAAGTAGTTATCATTGTAGTTGACTGAGTTTGCCAATACGTGAAATAGATTACAATATCCTTATATTTATTCTCACCCTGTTGGTAAAAAAGATGAATCGCTTATTTTCCTCATTTGTAAGTCGCTTGGATAAAAGCGTGTGCCAAACGAATGAATGTAAAAGTGAGTGTCTTCATTATGTAAATGTATGTTTGCATAAATCCATCCTGAAAGCGAGTTTAAGTGTTTATGTGAAACATGATTGCATGAACTCTTTCCCGCCGGGTTTGCGCTGTTGTGCGGTAGAGGGCGCTGTTACTTCTGAAAGACTACAATCAACACAGACACAGGAAACTCTTTCTTTATGAAACACCCATATTCAAGTGTTGATAAAAAGGGTGCATGAAGTGAGAACGCATTTGATTCAAAGAGAGGCTCTGTTCTTTCCTTTGATATATTATGTGTTCAGATATTCATACAACTAAATATTCATGAAAGTTTTGTGACTGACAGACAGACAACTATTTTTTTTAAATGCAGCCAGAGTAAGAGTTAAAACGTGTTTCTTCTTGAGGATGAACTCTACCTGGCAACCAGCCAGAACAACCTAGCAATCACCTAGTGACGGTGGTCGCATAGCGACACATTGCAACCTCCATAGCAACAGCATAACACCCCGGTAACCGCTCAGGTTTATCTTTGTGCGGTTGAGAAGCATCTCAGTGTCAGAGGAAAACATCCCGACAACAACCTGACCAACAGTTTCACAACCTTCATGGTTAAAAACCACATACACACACTCATACTCACACACATGCATACACTCTCACACACACACACATTTAACACACTGGAACACACATTTTGGTTTGTTCTTCAGTTATATTCACAGACGACATTCGTTGATGACAGAAGGATCATTTCTGGATCAATGATCTCTTTAATATTCATTTTAATGTGAAATATTCACATAATTCGACTTCCTGGAAAGCGAAACACACTTTGTTTTTCTTTCTTTCATTAATTTGTTCATTCTCGGCTTTGATTTCTCTCATGAGTGTGTCGGTTGATCTCGGCTCTGTCCTCGATCATCAGTGAAAGAACGAGCGATCGCTTGTCCTTCGGATCGTTTGCGTCTTCTCTCGCACTGGTTTGTTTCTCTCCAGACGTCCCTGCAGTGCCAGCAGCCGATCTGTGCAGCTCCAGTCATGTTTAATTCACTGTGCTGGATTTATTCAGGTCTTCCTGCTCTTCTTTTGGGAGTTTTTAGTCGAGCTCACAGTCAGACAAAACCGTTATACGAAACCAAACACACAGATCTCGTTCTGATGTGAAATAAAGCGGAGGAAAATCCTCGCGGGAGAAGTGTGGACCGTTTATGATCCTATAACTCACAAACAACGTCAAACACATTCACAGAGGTCAAGGTGTGTGACGGACACAATGTGTGTGTGTGTGTGTGAGAGAGTTAGTGTGTGAGTGTGTGTTTGTGTATGAGAAAGAGTGTGTGTGTTTGTGTGTGTGTGTGTGATTGAGTGAGTGTGTGTGTGATTGATTGAGTGAGTGTGTGTGTTTTTGTGATTGTTTGAGTGTAAGTGTGAGTGTGTCTGTGAGTGTGTGTGTGTGTGTGTGTGTGTGTGTGTGTGTGTGTGTGTGTGTGTGTGTGTGTGTGTGTGTGTGTGTGTGTGTGTGTGTGTGTGTGTGTGTGTGTGTGTGTGTGTGTGTGCGTGTGTGATTGTGATTGTGCTTGAGTGTGAGTGTGTTTGTGTGAGTGTGTGTGTGTTTTGTGATTGTGTACGTGTGTGTGTGTGTGTGTGTGTGTGTGTGTGTGTGTGTGCGTGTGTGATTGTGCTTGAGTGTGAGTGTGTTTGTGTGAGTGTGTGTGTGTTTTGTGATTGTGTACATGTGTGTGTGTGTGTGTGTGTGTGAGTGAGTGTGTGTGTGTTTGCTGTTCTTCTTCCCATCCTCGTTGATCATCATCATCCTCATCAGAACTGTACGGATCGTTTCACAGCAGCTTCACAGGAAAATAAAGAATTAATGATGCAAACTTCATTAAACATGAGACAAATTCAGATTCAGCCAGAATCATCTGCATGTCAGAGATCAGTGTCGTTGTTCAGATGATTGTGCTCTCATAGTGTCAGTGCGGCCACAGTCCGATCAATAATGTTATTCAATAAAGTGTCAACAAGAGGCCAAATCATCATCATCATCATCTCTTTCCTGTCCTTCCCTCTGAAACCCTCCAAAGGGCATTTCTGTGTCTCCATGGCGATGGTGATGATGATGATGATGATGAAGAAGACGGTGTGTGAGTGAGAGAGAAACGGGCTGAAAAGCATCTTTCTCTTGGAAACACAATCTTGAAGTTGAAGGGACGGTGCGATGGGATGAAGGTGTGCTCGGGTGTGATGGTCCATGTCTCGTCTCCGCAGGTCGGCAGCTGACCATCTTCAACAGCCAGGCGTTCATCAAGGTGGGCGGCGGCGAGAAGGGCCGCAACTTCCAGGGCCAGATCTCGGGTCTGTACTATAACGGCCTGCAGGTGCTGAAACTGGCGGCGGAGGGCGACCCCAACGTGCAGGTGCAGGGGAACCTGCGTCTGGTGGGAGACGTGCCGTCGGTGATGACCACTGACACCACGTCCACCACGCCGCTCGCAGACATGTCCACCACCATCATGGAGACCACCACCACCATGGCCACCACCACCACACGCAAGCAGCGCTCGCCCACCATGAGAGACAGCGTCACGCAGGTCAGTCGGACCCTCATAATCCTGATATACAGTGTCGGGAAAAGTTACTCTGAAAAGTAATGCATTAAAATATTAACATCAACATTGAACATCAGCACTGAACATCAGCACTGAACATCAACACTGAACATCAACACTGAACATCAGCACTGAACATCAGCACTGAACATCAACACTGACTGAACATCAGCACTGAACATCAACATTGAACATCAGCACTGAACATCAACACTGACTGAACACCAACACTGAACATCAACACTGACTGAACATCAACACTGACTGAACATCAACACTGAACATCAACACTGAACATCAGCACTGAACATCAGCACTGAACATCAACACTGAACATCAACACTGAACATCAGCACTGAACATCAGCACTGAACATCAACACTGACTGAACATCAACACTGACTGAACATCAGCACTGAACATCAACACTGAATGAACATCAGCACTGAACATCAACACTGACTGAAAATCAACACTGACTGAACATCAACAATGAACATCAACTCTGAACATCAACACTGACTAAACATCAACATCAGCTTTGAACATCAACACTGAACATCAACACTGACTGAACATCAACACTGAACATCAAAACTGAACATCAGCACTGATTGAACATCAACACTGAACATCAGCACTGAACATCAACACTGTCTGAACATCAACATTGAACATCAACACTGACTGAATATCAACATCAGCACTGAACATCAACACTGAACGTCAACATCAGCACTGAACATCAACACTGACTGAACATCAGCACTGAATATCAGCACTGAACATCAACACTGAACATCAACACTGAACATCAGCACTGAACATCAACACTGACTGAACATCAACACTGAACATCAACACTGACTGAACATCAACACTGAACAGCAACACTGACTGAACATCAACACTGAACATCAACACTGAACATCAGCACTGAACATCAACACTGACTGAACATCAACACTGAACATCAACATTGAACATCAGCACTGAACATCAGCACTGAACATCAACACTGAACATCAGCACTGAACATCAGCACTGAACATCAGCACTGACTGGACATCAGCACTGAACATCAACACTGACTGAACACCAACACTGAACATCAACACTGACTGAACATCAACACTGACTGAACATCAACACTGAACATCAGCACTGAACATCAGCACTGAACATCAGCACTGAACATCAACACTGAACATCAGCACTGAACATCAACACTGACTGAACATCAACACTGAACATCAACATTGAACATCAGCACTGAACATCAACACTGACTGAACATCAACACTGAACATCAACGCTGAACATCAACACTGAAAATCAACACTGACTGAACATCAACACTGAACATCAACATTGAACATCAGCACTGAACATCAACACTGACTGAACATCAACACTGAACATCAACGCTGAACATCAACACTGAACATCAGCACTGAACATCAACACTGACTGAACATCAACACTGAACATCAACATTGAACATCAGCACTGAACATCAACACTGACTGAACATCAACACTGAACATCAACGCTGAACATCAACACTGAAAATCAACACTGACTGAACATCAACAATGAACATCAACTCTGAACATCAACACTGACTAAACATCAACATCAGCTCTGAACATCAACACTGAACATCAACACTGAACATCAACACTGAACATCAGCACTGATTGAACGTCAACACTGAACATCAGCACTGAACATCAACACTGACTGAATATCAACATCAGCACTGAACATCAACACTGACTAAACATCAACATCAGCTCTGAACATCAACACTGAACATCAACACTGACTGAACATCAACACTGAACATCAGCACTGATTGAACATCAACACTGAACATCAACACTGACTGAAGATCAACACTGAACATCAGCACTGACTGAACATCAACACTGAACATCAGCACTGAACATAAACACTGACTGAACATCAACACTGAACATCAGCACTGAACATCAACACTGACTGAACATCAACACTGAACATCAACGCTGAACATCAGCACTGAACATCAACACTGACTGAACATCAGCACTGAACATCAACACTGACTGAACATCAACACTGAACATCAACACTGAACATCAACACTGACTGAACATCAAAACTGACTGAACATCAACACTGAACATCAACACTGAACATCAGCACTGAACATCAACACTGACTGAACATCAACACTGAACATCAGCACTGAACATCAACACTGACTGAACATCAACACTGAACATCAGCACTGAACATCAACACTGACTGAACATCAACACTGAACATCAGCACTGAACATAAACACTGACTGAACATCAGCACTGAACATCAACACTGAATGAACATCAACACTAAACATCAGCACTGAACATCAACACTGACTGAACATCAGCACTGAACATCAACACTGGCTGAAAATCAACACTGACTGAACATCAACAATGAACATCAACTCTGAACATCAACACTGACTAAACATCAACATCAGCTCTGAACATCAACACTGAACATCAACACTGACTGAACATCAACACTGAACATCAAAACTGAACATCAGCACTGATTGAACATCAACACTGACTGAACATCAACACTGTCTGAACATCAACACTGAACATCAACACTGACTGAATATCAACATCAGCACTGAACATCAACACTGAACGTCAACATCAGCACTGAACATCAACACTGACTGAACATCAGCACTGAATATCAGCACTGAACATCAACACTGAACATCAACACTGAACATCAGCACTGAACATCAACACTGACTGAACATCAACACTGAACAGCAACACTGAACAGCAACACTGACTGAACATCAACACTGAACATCAACACTGACTGAACATCAACACTGACTGAACATCAACACTGAACATCAGCACTGAACATCAACACTGAACATCAGCACTGACTGAACATCAACACTGAATGAACATCAATACTGAATGAACATCAATACTGAACAGCAACACTGACTGAACATCAACACTGAACATCAACACTGACTGAACATCAACACTGACTGAACATCAACACTGAACATCAGCACTGAACATCAACACTGACTGAACATCACCACTGAACATCAACACTGACTAAACATCAACACTGAATGAACATCAACACTGAACATCAGCAATGAACATCAACACTGACTGAACATCAGCACTGAATGAACATCAATACTGAACAGCAACACTGACTGAACATCAACACTGAACATCAACACTGACTGAACATCAACACTGACTGAACATCACCACTGAACATCAACACTGAACATCAACACTGACTGAACATCACCACTGAACATCAACACTGACTAAACATCAACACTGAATGAACATCAACACTGAACATCAGCAATGAACATCAACACTGACTGAACATCAGCACTGAACATCAACACTGAACATCAGCACTGAAAATCAACACTGAACATCAGCACTGAACATCAACACTGAACATCAACACTGACTGAACATCAGCACTGAACATCAACACTGACTGAACATCAACACTGACTGAACATCAGCACTGAACATCAACACTGACTAAACATCAACACTGACTGAACATCAGCACTGACTGAACATCAACACTGAACATCAACACTGAATGAACATCAATACTGAACATCAGCACTGAATATCAGCACTGAACATCAATATCAACACTGAACATAAACATCAGCTCTGAACATCAACACTGACTGAACATCAACACTGAACATCAACACTGACTGAATATCAACATCAGCACTGAATATCAACACTGACTGAACATCAACACTGAACATCAACACTGAACATCAACACTGAACATCAGCACTGAACATCAACACTGAACATCAACACTGAACATCAACACTGAACATCAGCACTGATTGAACATCAGCACTGAACATCAACACTGAACATCAACACTGACTGAACATCAGCACTGAACATCAACACTGACTGAACATCAACACTGAACATCAGCACTGAACATCAACACTGACTGAACATCAGCACTGAACATCAACACTGACTGAACATCAACACTGAACATCAACACTGACTGAACATCAACACTGACTGAACATCAACACTGAACATCAACACTGAACATCAGCACTGAACATCAGCACTGAACATCAACACTGAACATCAACACTGAACATCAACACTGAACATCAGCACTGAACATCAGCACTGAACATCAACACTGACTGAACATCAACACTGAACATCAACATTGAACATCAGCACTGAACATCAACACTGACTGAACATCAACACTGAACATCAGCACTGAACATCAACACTGACTGAACATCAACACTGACTGAACATCAGCACTGAACATCAACACTGAATGAACATCAACACTAAACATCAGCACTGAACATCAACACTGACTGAACATCAGCACTGAACATCAACACTGACTGAAAATCAACACTGACTGAACATCAACAATGAACATCAACTCTGAACATCAACACTGACTAAACATCAACATCAGCTCTGAACATCAACACTGAACATCAACAGTGACTGAACATCAACACTGAACATCAAAACTGAACAGCAACACTGACTGAACATCAACACTGAACAGCAACACTGACTGAACATCAACACTGAACATCAACACTGAACATCAGCACTGAACATCAACATTGAACATCAACACTGAACATAAGCACTGAACATCAACACTGAACATCAGCACTGAACATCAGCACTGAACATCAACACTGAACATAAGCACTGAACATCAACACTGAACATCAACACTGAACATCAGCACTGAACATCAACATTGAACATCAACACTGAACATAAGCACTGAACATCAACACTGACTGAACATAAGCACTGAACATCAACACTGACTGAACATCAGCACTGAACATCAACACTGACTGAACATCAACACTGAACATCAATACTGACTATCTGCACTGAATGGAAGCATATATAATGTAATATAAAAATATATGTATTTATTCCTGTATATGTTTATTCTAATATGTAAAATGCAAATATAATGTAATGATAATTACATGCATATATTACAGTAAAATTCCTTTATTAATATATATATATGGCTAATATGTCAATATGATAATAATAATCAATAAGATATAATAACAGTAATAACATAAACTATAAACATATTGTTTATAACATGAAAAATTATTATTAAATATATAATTTATATTTTAATATAATTATCTTAATAATCTTAATAATAATCTTCTATGCTTTAATTTCTCTTAATTTTCAAGCATTCAATCATTATGGTGGTGATATGCAGATCCGCTCAATCTGAGAACAAATAATGCAAATATATTAAATCATGGCCCTGCTTGTTTCTCGAGCGCATTTGACCAAAATTTTGTTAATATGGCTATAAAATAGTAATAATAATAATTATTAGTTGAAGTATTAAATAAAAATAAATAAAGGACAAATAATTAAAGCATTAATTTCACATATTCATGCATTTATCAGACGCTTTTTTTCAGTAACTTGCATCGCATTCAAGAAACACATTGACATTCTAATCAGTTCTTGCTTTCACTGGGAATCAAACCCATGACCTTGATGTTGCAAGCACTGCTCTCTACTGTTAGACACACAGGAAAGTCAAAATAAGAAATTTTACCATTGGAATATATTTCACTGTAATATTATAAATGAGTGTTTAAACGAAAAATAATGTAATGATTGTGATTTGATGAGGATGAATGATGTTTGATCCAGTGGGATTGGCTCCGTTTCCTCACTGCTCCAGTTGTACTGTGATGTTGTCGTGACGAGCCTACGATCCGTACAGTCTCAGAATAACGGGAGAAATGTCAGAGTCCCAGCCGTGTTCTGTGCCGTCCTCACGTCCCCCAGCGCTCTGAAAGACTTCACAAACAGGAAGACATTTGATTATGGCAACAAAACGTTCATGAATGAGTCTGAGCATTAATATCTGAGACAAAAGCCCCGCGCTTCCGTTTCCGCCGGGAATGCGTTCGCTGGCCGGAGGACGAATGAAACTAATGCCATGAAAATGCCATGTCGGGTTATGGGGAACACGTGAAACTGAAAGATGATTTTGATCCGGGCGCTCCGGATGATGTAGTCTCCAATAAATATCACTTTATGAAATAAATAAGTCAACAAACACTCCGGCGCAATAATCAGCAGCTTCTAAACTAATTAAAAGAAACACAAGAAACGTGTCCTGCGGTCATGTCAGAGAGAATAAATCAAATACACACATACACACACACACACACACACACACTCACACAAACATACTCACACAACACACACACACATACACAAACACTCACACACACACACACTCACACAAACATACTCACACAACACAAACACACATACACAAACACTCACTCACTCACACACACACACAAACACTCACTCACTCACACACACACACACACACACTCATTCACTCACTCACACACACACACACACAAACACTCACTCACACAGAGACACTCACACACACTCACTAACTCACTCACTCACACACACACACACGTACACACACACACACATTCACTAACTCACTCTCACACACACACGCGCACACACGCACACACACAGACACTCACTCACACACACACACACACACACACACACACACACACTCACACAGACACACTCACAGCTGTTTTCTATGTGAATATATAGTAAAGTGTAATTTATTCCTGTGATTAAAGTTGAATTTTCAGCATCATTTCTCCAATCTTCAGTGTCGCATGATCTTCACTAATCATTATCTAATGATGATTTGATGATCAACAAACATTATCAATGATGAAAATAGTTCATATTTCTGTAGAAACTGATTTATTGTTTCTCTGGATTTATTGATAATCAAAATAACAGCATTTATTTGATAAAATATATTTTGTAACATAAATATCTTTACTTTTGATCATTTAATGCGTCAGTGATTAATGAAGACAAACTCTTAATTTTTTGAATTTTTGGAGCAGTTACGTATGTGATTTTTGTGTTGATTTGTTGTTTTTAGAGTTGATTTCTCCGTCAGTAAACCTCATCTCCATGTTTTCCTCACTTATTTTCCCGATATGTTCAGTAGGCGCGTGTCATGAGAAACACTCGCGCGTCTGACGGTCTGCTGTTATTGTGTTCTGACATGACAGCTATATATTTACACAAGATTAATGGACAGAAAACAGACGAAAGAACAGATACTCTCACAGATTGTGAACTGATCTGATTTACTGACTCTCCATCTCTCTCTCTCTCTCTCTCTCTCTCTCTCTGTGTGTGTCTCTGTCCATCTGTCTTTCTGTCCATCTCTGTCTCCTTCTCTCTGTCTGTCCATCTGTCTGTTCATCTCTCACTCTCTCTCCATTTGACTCTCTGTCTCTGTCACTGGTCTTTCTGTCTGTCCATCTGTCCATCTCTCTGTCTGTCTGTCCATCTCTCACTCTCTCTCCATCTGTCTCTCTGTCTCTGGTCTCTCTCTCTGTCTGTCCATCTGTCTCTCTGTCTGTAGAATACTGACGATCTGTTAGTAGCGTCAGCTGAATGTCCGAGTGATGATGAAGATCTCGAGGAGTGTGAGCCTGGAAACGGTGAGTCAATCTTACCATCTGTGTGAGTTTTTATGTAAACACACACACATCATGATCCCGTCTCGTGTGCGGCTGTGATTGGACAAAACATGCCTCATGTTAGAGAGCAGATTAATGCCCAGGAGGAGCATTACACTGTTAGATAAAGCAAACTGTCTTTGATCATGTCTCTGATAGTAGCGTTGAGAGGTTGAGATTATGCACTGATATTCCCGTCATTGTAATGCATGTTCTCCAGGAAGCGAGTGCGGTTTTCCGAATGTTTCCCTGATCTGTGTTGGGAAGCATTGGAGTGTGATTGGTGCGTATTGATGGGTTATTGAGATAATGAGACGCAGATCTGATGGTTTATGCATCTCTGGTCATGTGACGGACTCATGTCCGAGACTCGTCAGGCGTGTCATCATTCTGTGTTGTCACGTGTGTTCTGTGTCGTCACGTGTTTTCTGTGTCGTCACGTGTGTTCTGTGTCGTCACGTGTGTTCTGTGTCATTGTGTGTTCCGTGTCGTCACGTGTGTTCTGTGTCGTCACGTGTGTTCTGTGTCGTCACGTGTGTTCTGTGTCATTGTGTGTTCCGTGTCGTCACGTGTGTTCTGTGTCGTCACGTGTGTTCTGTGTCGTCACGTGTGTTCTGTGTCGTCTCGTGTTTTCTGTGTCGTCACGTGTGTTCTGTGTCGTCACGTGTGTTCTGTGTCGTCACGTGTGTTCCGTGTCGTCACGTGTGTTCTGTGTCATTGTGTGTTCCGTGTCGTCACGTGTTTTCTTTGTCGTCACGTGTGTTCTGTGTCGTCACGTGTTTTCTGTGTCGTCACGTGTTTTCTGTGTCGTCACGTGTTTTCTGTGTCGTCACGTGTGTTCTGTGTCGTCACGTGTGTTCTGTGTCGTCACGTGTGTTCTGTGTCATTGTGTGTTCCGTGTCGTCACGTGTGTTCTGTGTCGTCACGTGTGTTCTGTGTCGTCACGTGTGTTCTGTGTCATTGTGTGTTCCGTGTCGTCACGTGTGTTCTGTGTCGTCACGTGTGTTCTGTGTCGTCACGTGTGTTCTGTGTCGTCTCGTGTTTTCTGTGTCGTCACGTGTGTTCTGTGTCGTCACGTGTGTTCTGTGTCGTCACGTGTGTTCCGTGTCGTCACGTGTGTTCTGTGTCATTGTGTGTTCCGTGTCGTCACGTGTTTTCTTTGTCGTCACGTGTGTTCTGTGTCGTCACGTGTTTTCTGTGTCGTCACGTGTTTTCTGTGTCGTCACGTGTTTTCTGTGTCGTCACGTGTTTTCTGTGTCGTCACGTGTGTTCTGTGTCGTCACGTGTGTTCTGTGTCGTCACGTGTTTTCTGTGTCGTCACGTGTGTTCCGTGTCGTCACGTGTGTTCCGTGTCGTCACGTGTGTTCTGTGTCGTCACGTGTTTTCTGTGTCGTCACGTGTGTTCCGTGTCGTCACGTGTGTTCCGTGTCGTCACGTGTGTTCTACGTGTTTTCTGTGTCGTCACGTGTGTTCTGTGTCGTCACGTGTGTTCGGTGTCGTAACGTGTGTTCGGTGTCGTAACGTGTGTTCGGTGTCGTAACGTGTGTTCGGTGTCGTAACGTGTGTTCCGTGTCGTCACGTGTGTTCGGTGTCGTCACGTGTGTTCGGTGTCGTCACGTGTGTTCGGTGTCGTAACGTGTGTTCCGTGTCGTCACGTGTGTTCGGTGTCGTAACGTGTGTTCGGTGTCGTAACGTGTGTTCGGTGTCGTAACGTGTGTTCCGTGTCGTCACGTGTGTTCAGTATCGTAACGTGTGTTCGGTGTCGTAACGTGTGTTCCGTGTCGTCACGTGTGTTCTGTGTCGTCACGTGTGTTCGGTGTCGTAACGTGTGTTCCGCGTCGTCACGTGTGTTCAGTGTCGTCACGTGTGTTCTGTGTCGTCACGTGTTTTCTGTGTCGTCTAGTGTGTTCTGTGTCGTCACATGTGTTTTGTGTCGTCACGTGTGTTCGGTTTCGTCACGTATGTTTTGTGTTGTCACGTGTGTTTGGTGTCGTCACGTGTGTTTTGTGTCGTCACGTGTGTTCTGTATTGTCTCATGTTCTGTGTCGTCACGTGTGTTCGGTGTCGTCACGTGTGCTTTGTGTCGTCACGTGTGCTTTGTGTCGTCACGTGTGTTTTGTGTCGTCACGTGTGTTTTGTGTCGTCACGTGTGCTTTGTGTCGTCACGTGTGTTTGGTGTCGTCACGTGTGTTTTGTGTCGTCACGTGTGTTTTGTGTCGTCACGTGTGTTTTGTGTCGTCACGTGTGTTTTGTGTCATCACGTGTGTTCGGCGTAATCACGTGTGTTTTGTGTCATCACGTGTGTTTGGTGACATCACTTGTGTTTTGTGTCGTCACGTGTGTTCGGTGTCATCATGTGTGTTCTGTGTCATTGTGTGTTCCGTGTCGTCACGTGTGTTCTGTGTCTTCACATGTGTGTTCTGTGTCATCACGTGTTTTCTGTGTCGTCACGCGTGTTCTGTGTCGTCACGCGTGTTCTGTGTCGTCACGCGTGTTCTGTGTCGTCACATGTGTTCTGTGTCGTCACGCGTGTTCTGTGTCGTCACGCGTGTTCTGTGTCGTCACGTGTTCTGTGTCGTCACGTGTGTTCGGGGACATCACGTGTGTTCTGTGTCATCATGTGTGTTCCGTGTCGTCACGTGTTTTCTGTGTCGTCACGTGTGTTCTGTGTCGTCACGTGTGTTCTGTGTCGTCACGTGTGTTCTGTGTCGTCACGTGTTTTCTGTGTCGTCACGTGTATTCTGTGTCGTCACTTGTTTTCTGTGTCGTCACATGTGTGTTCCGTGTCGTCACGTGTGTTCTGTGTCGTCACGTGTTTTCTGTGTCGTCACGTGTATTCTGTGTCGTCACGTGTTTTCTGTGTCGTCACGTGTTTTCTGTGTCGTCACGTGTGTTCTGTGTCGTCACGTGTGTTCTGTGTCGTCACATGTGTGTTCCGTGTCGTCACGTGTGTTCTGTGTCGTCACGTGTATTCTGTGTCGTCACGTGTTTTCCGTGTCGTCACGTGTTTTCCGTGTCGTCACATGTGTGTTCCGTGTCGTCACGTGTGTTCTGTGTCGTCACGTGTGTGTTCCGTGTCGTCACGTGTGTTCTGTGTCGTAACGTGTATTCTGTGTCGTCACGTGTGTTCTGTGTCGTCACGTGTGTTCTGTGTTGTCAGGTGTGTTCTGTGTCGTCACGTATGTTCGGTGACAGTAAGAGCTGAAGATCCAGTTAAACTCTGATGTCTCATTAACAACAAATTCAGAACTAAGAGACGAAACATGACACACTCACTCTCTCTTTATCTGTCTGTCTATCAATCTATTTTTCTCTCTATAAACCTAGCAACGTCTTAAGCTGCCAAGTCTCTCCATTAGCAACCACTGATAACACCTTAGCAACGGACTACCACTTACATAGCAACCATCTGCCCCTCTATCTGAGGGTGGCCAGTTGTTCATCTCTGTGTTTGTGAGCAAATATTCCTATTACACACAAGAGCAAACAAAAGGACAAAGAGAGCAAACAAATTGTCTGACTCGCCGTCAAATGCAGAAAAGCAAAGTGAATGAAAACAAGAAAGATGAAGGTACGAATCAAAAACAGAGAGAGAGAGATGACAGGCATCAGCATGTTCCGCACGTTTGCTGGTATTGTGGGAGAGATGGATGAGCCAAAGACGAGGCAGAGGAGAGAGGGACAGACAGACGGATGGATGGATGGAGGACTGGATGGAGAGGAAATCTCCGCATTGCGTTTGTGCTCCAGGGTCCCACAGAAATGTCTCATGAATGTCCCTCTTCTCCGCTGATCCCGACGGGCTAATTAATCTCTGCCCTCGTTAGACTCTCCTAATCACATCATTCACTGCTGACCGTTCTCTGCTCTTTAATGAGCCCAAACCACAAATGCACAACCGTCACACGCAAACACACAACATACAGCTTCCTGGAGAGATGGATGAAGGACGTCACAGACACACTTACAGGAGAGAGCGTGAAATCATGATGCCGTCAGAGTAATGATGCATAAATCATCTTTAAGGAGAGCGGCAGGATGGCGCAGAACCGCAAGCTGATTTATAACTATAACTATAAAACATAAAGTTGGTTTCATCAGCTTTATTGAAACAATAAAGTGTCTCTTCCAATATAATCAAGACGTTCCTAATTTATTAGTTGCATAAGCAAGTCTAACAAAACAAACATGAATATTTGAACGCGCTGCATATTAAATGTGTGGTTGGGTTTGATGAGAAGCAAGTACATTTATAGAGGTTAATCTGAGCGTCTGAGCTCCCAGTGTCTTCTGTCGTGAATTATTAAGAGCGCGGGTCGGTCACACCCCCGCCGTCGCTCCAGCGTTCAGCTTCAAAATCAAATTAGCTAAGAGAAGAGACGACTCCAATCCCCAGCTTCCCTGTGGCCTCTCGCGGCCAACATCGGCCGATTTCCATCCAGTTCGTTACGCCGTGTGTGTGTGGATGAAAACAGGCAAAGAGTCGGGCGTTCTCTGGAAGATTCACTGAACTACTGTTTTACTGATCGTCTCATCATGAACGTCCCGTCTCTCGGGATTCTGCTCAAACCTCCAGGACTCCAGTAACACGGAGAGAGAGGGGGGGTGGGGGGGTGGGGAGAGGGAGAGGGAGAGGGAGGGGGATAGGGAGGGGGAGGGGGGGGGGAGGGGGAGAGGGAGAGAAGGAAAGAGAGAGAGCGAGAGAGGGAAAGTGTGCTATGGAATGATAAAATAAAACTGTGAAATTTTATTTTGCAATAAATATATAAAATCCAGATATAAAAGTCAGGATTGGATGGAAGCAGAACCAAAAGTGAACCAGGTAATTGCAACTTTTTATCTCCCAATTCGGACTTTTTTCAGCATATAAAGTCACATTTGTGAGTTATAAAGTCAGAATTGTGTGATATAACCACGCAAGTGCGGGAGAATTGCGAATTTGTCTCTCACAACTCTGACTTTTTAATATTTATCCATTGGATTGCAAGATATAAGCTCAAAATTGTAAAGGGGGATAAAAAGTCAGAATTGGGAGATAAAAAGTCGCAATTACCTTCTTTTTGTATTTTTGTTCTGTGGCTCTTCCGTAAGAAAGATGTTAAGGTGTTTTGTCTTGTTTTGCAGTGCGTGCTCCGTCATAGACTGCAGTGTAAGTGTGTGTGTTTGAGGAGGTTTGCACAGGGGCAGCTGCTCTTTAAGGGACTGATTTAATTCTGTCCAGGTTTATTTCTCATTAATAATGAGGTTTATTCGGCCAGTAGGAGCACAGCGTGTCTCTCGCACTTCATCTTGACTGAAATTGCATCTCTTGTGACGGAAGCAAGTGCCATTTCCTGTAGTTGAAGCCGGCACAGACGGCATGCTTTGACCAATCACAGACTGCGCCATTGAGGGAGCAATGATTTCCCAGCTTTATCGAGACTGATCATGAACACGCAAACACGCAGCAGCGACTGACAGGCTGATGGCTCGGTGTGTCGTGTGGATTGAGAGTTTGAGAAGGTTCGTCATTCTCTTCGCCCACTTCCATCAGCATTCATTCTCTGGGAACAGATAGCTTTGGAAAGTTGCATATCGTGAGATATTCAAACAAATTTAATAAAAGCAGGAAATATTATTGTGCCCGGTGGCACATTAAAACACCAGCTAATATAATTCACAAACTAGTCGTGTCAGTTACTGAATTATCAGACTCCATTCGGTGGCCTTGACAGATCATTCCTCTAAACGGCTGGTCGCCTCCAGCGGCTTTTTCTAGCAATGATATAAAAGATGTTTCTGTGAACAGGCATTAATTTAATCCAGATCGACTCGCTGAACCGTTCTCCAGACTCTCAAGCCGCAGACACACAGCTGTACACACACTGGGGCTGTTGGGTGGGACGGTTCTGTGAGAGATGTCATTAACACCCTGTTTCCTTTCCAGCTTCTAACCCAACGATTTTAATTCTGTGTTCTGAATGTTAACATCTCTTTCTCTCCTGGTGGATTCTCAGTGTGTTTGGGTTTAATGACTCTGTTCATCAATATGCAAGCATGAAGGTGTTTCTGAAGGTTGTGCTGGTTAAGGGGAGGGTGCCGTGTTGATGCCATGGTCTGAGGAGGTTTCCCTGAGCGCACAGATCACTGACGAACACCCCCCCCCCCTCCCCAAACGCAATGTTTGTTGCACTAATTTGCCTCATCATATGAATAACAATGATATGCATTACGTGTTTAAACGGAAAGATCTCTTCTGCACCCCATTTTCATAGATTTCTGCTCCATCGAAGGTGTTGAATCTAAATCTGAGCAGCGTAATGTCAGCCCAAAGTTAAACTTTACCATTCCTTGACACTATTTTCTGAGAAAAACAGGCCTTTGTTATTCATGCATTGAGATTTCCATGGGACAGGCTTATGGATAATTATTATTTTGAAAGATTTTGGTCTGTGTTTGGGGGGGGGGGTAGTCTTGTGGGACAGTTATTTGAAAATATCACCTTCGGTATCCCGAGGTGAGAGTGGGAAGTTTTGCATATAGATCCTCATCATTAGCGAGCTATCACCATGCCAACGGGGAGTGGGGATTATGAGCTTTATGGGCTGCAGGAAAACGTTCAGTGAATGATGAATTCAAAACACTTTACCTACTTTGAAACATGGGGTGAAATTTGTTTATCACTATCCGAGAACAATCTTACACAGCTTTCTTTTTGTAATTTTTTTTTTCATGCAAAAATCATGCGGCCAATTTGTTAATGTAAGTGACCTGTACTACGTGGTTTGCTATCTTATTAAACATGCAGTCAGTGAGTGGAGGTTAGCATAGCTAGCACTAGCACAGCCAGGTCTGTCTGTACAGTAGATATAGAAATGTTTTTGTAGTGTGAAATGTACATTCTAGTTTAAGCTCTGGACAGCACATGCTTAAGTTTAAATGATTCTCTGTATTATTCTAACCCTGTAATGTATACGATAGTTATTCTTTAGCATTAGCCTAGCTGATTTTTAGTCTGATTTTAAATAGATGCTAACAAAAACTAACTTTAGAACTAACCTCATTAAGTCTTAGTGCTGTTCTAATGATGGTTCTTCTCTCTCTCTTGTTCATTAGCTTGCTCGGGCTCCAACTAATGCCGTCTTCCTTCTCTCTTTCATCCTAGGAGGTGAACTAGTGTTGCCAATTATAACTGTGGATTCCCTTGACCCCCCATCAATTGCGACACGTTACCCTGTTATTCCCCCGCCCCCGACCTATCGCCCCTTCCTCACCTTGCTCGAGACCACCAAAGAGTCTCTCGCCCTGCCCGGGCGGCCCCCCTGTCCGCTGGACCAGGAGGACTGCGATGAGCCCATGGAGGTCTCGGCCTATGGCTCGGGCGAGATGACGGAGTCCGACGATGAGGATTACTATAAAAACTCGCCCCTTGTCACTGATCGGACCGTGCTCCCCCCTCCCCCCGCGGCCGGGCACCCCCGAGGTGATCGGCCCTTTGCCCGTTTGCCCAACTCCCATCGGCCGACACTCCCCTTCACCCCCACGGCCCCCCCTGTGTCCCGACTCAAACCTGGCATCAACAGCGGCCCCAACATCCCAGCGGGTAAAATGAACACCCGTGACCAGGTGCTGCTGCCGCCCGCTCAGCCGTCGAGCGACCCCGAGCACGGCGGGCGGCATCGACACATCCCAGGTATGACGTATCCTCCCAATTTCCCCCATGTGTCCACCACAGACCCCTCGTCGCCTGACCGAGGGCCGCCGGGAGCGGTGGAAGTGATCCGCGAGTCCAGTAGCACGACGGGCATGGTGGTGGGCATCGTGGCTGCGGCCGCCCTCTGCATCCTCATCCTGCTCTACGCCATGTACAAGTACCGCAACCGTGACGAAGGCTCCTACCAGGTGGACCAGAGCCGCAACTACATTAGCAATTCAGCCACGCAAAGCAACGGCGCCCTAGTGAAGGAGAAGCAGCCCGGCGCAGCCAAGACGGGCACAAAGAGCAAGAAAAACAAAGACAAGGAGTATTACGTCTGAGCTCGGCCTCCAAAGGGACCGAGGCGGAAGTGAGGGGGAGAAGGAGAGAGATAGGATGAGGAATGGAAAGGGAGGTCCGGGAATTTTTCGGCAGTTTACCGGTCACTTATAGTGCTCTGACATCAGTCTTCTTTAATTTCCTGTCTCGTCTAGCTGTTGGCCTCATTCCAGCAAGAGCTAAAGAGTATGAAGGTGTCTAGGGCCTGAAATCACCCCCTTCCCCCCATTTCCATTTTTGATAGCTAATCCCTATTATGAAAAGAAACTCTGCCAACCTTTTGTATTGAAGAAAAGTGGATTTTACCCCTCACACCTAATTTGATGCTCTAGTTTGTTCTTTGTAAATACTACGTGAGTCCTCAATATTCAGATCATCGCCTAGCCTGATGTCAAAACACCCGTGCGCGCCAGGCTGCTTGGGCAATCCATTGTTGCTCCATCAGAGCATTGGATGCGGTTGAGAATTGTTTGGGAATGAGAGCAGTTCGATTGGAACGGCTTGGCATAGGTGACATTTCAGGAACAGATGGTGCCGAAAACGTTTAGCAGTCACACTCCTCCGTAATACTGCCAAACCAGCTCTGTGTCAAATCCGTCTCCCTCTCTTTCCAAGTGCTTCACGTTTCCATCCTCCGCTCCCTTCATCCCTCTCTTTCTCTCTTTCCCCACACCCTTTCTTGGCTTGTTCTCTCTTTTTCTCCTTGTCCTTGGTGCTCAGGAGCAGATGCAACGTAATTCTGTTGTGTTTCCAGCATGTGGTTTCAAATGAAAAGAGACAAAAACTGTTTCTGTGGAGTCAAACAAATTAATATATAAATATATATAAATATATATCAAACCGTTACAACTAGCAAAACATCTGTGGATGATCCTTCATCCGGCAGAAGTGTGTGAGGCCCACGGTCACCTCACGTTTCAGCAGATATTCGTCATGTGTGTTTGAGGGTTCCACAGGGCTCCGTCCTCGGCCCGCTGGGGATCTCGGTTTCTGCTTTAAGTACCGCGTTCAGGAACCTGAAGCACACGCCCAACAGACATATCCATATACAGATCCTTGAAAAGGCAAATGGACACGGGAACGATGCAATTGATCAAGACCCTCCAACCCACATCACGTCAGCAAACCATATCAGTGGAAAACAGCAGAGACTCGGATGCTTTTTACTTTTGTTTTTATGTATGTGTGTGTGCTTTCCTTTTTATTTCCTCACAATATCAAAGGGAAAAGACAATAACGTTCAGGTTAATGTACATCCCGAGTAAGGAACGTGAACTCTTTGTGTCTTTGACTACGTTCTCTCAGGAGGAAAGTAGGTATGAACTTTGTGCATTTGAGAAAACAGAACAAACTCTCTTGAACGAAAGACGAAACGGTCTGTTCCCTGGAAGATGTACATCTTGAACTCTAGTATTCTAATTTTCTCAACTCTATTAAAAGAACTAAACTCTACATCGAAAAGAACATGTTTAAAACAGTTTGTGAAATGTCTAAATATTTGAATCTCATCCCAGTGCTAAAAGAGATGTTTTTCCTAATTATCATCCCTAAGAAAAAAAGAAAAAGAAGAACGTGCAATGAAATGCAAAGATCAGTGAATCAGATTCCAGAAAGCAGATGCTCCTTTGAATATTAAACAGCATAATGCGATTTGGTTAACAAAAGAACATTTCCTTTACCTGGCGGGATAGTATCTCCTCGTCTCTGGGAGACTCTGATCGTCTGATCATCTTCTGTTTGAATCGTGTCTCTCGCGTGTGGAGGGCTGTTCATACTCCATACTCGACGAGGCCCATCATCATCATCTGATTTCACTCTCCCATCTCTGTGTGTTTGGGCGCGCGTGTGTCTGTATGAATGGCTCCATTATTTCCGTTCGTGTTCAGGTTTGTCAGTTGCATTTCTCCTCAGCTCTCTTGTTCTTTCTAAATGTTATTGTAGAGTGTTCCAGTGAGATGAATCTGCATACGTGTATATTAACAGAAGGGAATACAATTGGTTATATACTTCTTACACTCTGCGTCTTGTGCTTATTTAGCATTCCCACTTTTCCTCCTCACAAACACTTGTAGCACCAGATGTAGGACGGGTTCTGCGCAGCATGAGGTCTCAGGTTTGTTTTTGCCTATTGAGCAAGTCTTCTTGAAGCTGAAGATATTTAATGTAACGTCCCCGAAACGTTCACTGCGCTATCTTGATGGCTGGTTGATGATTCTGGAATTTTGATCAAATACACAATATGCTTCAAATGATTATTCATATATGTAAATATGCACTACTTTAACAACAAGGCGATGCAGGGAAATCTAATGAAAAATGCCAGCAGGAATTATGTATTGAGTTTATTGCACAGCCCACTCTGAAACTTTCCCAGTAGTAAATACAACCTGAGAGGATGTTCATATCCGATTTACGACTAGGAATCATCGACTGGGAAACTGGTATTTTTGATATTCCTGATGAAAGCAGCATGCCTGTGTTTTAGATTAGAAGTACTGCTTATTGTCAGTTCATTTTAACTAATTTAGTTAAATTACACTTCTTTCCTCCAAAAAAAACAAACATTTTAGCATGAAAATCTATTTAAGTATAAAAATATTTGTTTTTTGCAAAAGAGTGTTTTGACTAAATTCAGACGAGACGTTTCACCTGCGGTTAATCATGACAGAAGATAAAGACCTGACAGTTCAAACAAAAAGAACAACGTTCATTTAAGGACAAAAGACAGCAGGATTGAAGATGTGAAAGATTGAAAGTGTTGAAAAGTGCAGATGTGCTTTAGAACACAAACACACACACTGGCTCTCCTCTTTCTGTTTCCATGGAAACTGGCTTCTGTCCTTTATGACGGTGTGTGTGTGTGTGTGTGTTTGGGGGTTTAAACAGTTCTCCAGTGATCTCTGGAAACAGGCAGAGAAATAAACGAGGACAGACAAAACTGAGGCTGAGAAAACGGGAACAACAGTCAGTGTTTCCATCGAGAATGAGTTTTAAAAGCATTTATTTCATAGAGATCGCAATCATAGCCAGTCACTGAAATTCTTGTAGTGCTCTTCTATTTGAGTGACATTTCCCAGTAAGTCTTTTTGATACCATTGGTTTAACTGAATGACTCTCTACTGGTAGATTATTCCAGGGCGTCTGCACAAATGCTCTTCATTAACACCGTTTAAACTCTGAACACGTGGACAGAAAAAGGTGCTTTTACGCGTCATAAATGAGAATGGAATCAGAAAACTTGATGAATCACTCGCTCAAAGCTTGATTAAGAAACCAGCGCTCACTGAATCTCTTCACGATCACACATGAGCGTTTCATCAGCTGATCGATTCCACAATCAATTCTCTTGAACTCTGTTTCAATGAATAATTTACAAATATGATTTAGAGCAAAAGTGTTCAGAAAAGTTTTCGATCGGCCTGAAGAAAATGGTCAATGATGGGAAACAAAACTAATACAAGTGTAATACTTGGTAGTTTTGCCTTATTTTCTAGTACAACTAGATGCATTTACCGAATTACGTTTCAAAATTAAGCAAATTAAAGGTTAAAACAAATGTAGTGGCTGCACATGCTGTCATTGAGACGTGTGAGATGCACATAAACTCACGAAAGCCTTGGGTTTCTGTCTGACGGATGGACGTTCAGCTGGATGTTGACCTCGGATTTCATTTGGATAAGCCGAGCGAGACGGGCCATGAGAGCATTATCTGCGTCAGACCCTGGAGTCCATCGTGAGTCAGGAGGATCTCTGACGCTCAGCGACGATCATCAGCCGCGTCTATCGGCGTGGAGATCAGTGTTACAGGCTGTGGAGAGGGATTGCTATTCTTATCGCTCATGTTTCTTTATATATTCACACACACACACACACACTACATGATCATAAACATTCATAGTTCGCCTCAAACGCTCCTGGGACTGGCTGGACTGACCTCACAGGTTCTGCTGAGGAAAAACTAAAATGATAATGCAAATTCATGCATAGATAAAGAGGAAAGAAAACATCTTCACATTGTGTCCTCATCTTCAAAAACCATGACGAAAACTTCATCTAGTCAGCCAAACGTGTTTCTATATCGCTCTTCACAACCCACATTGTTGCAAAGCAGATTTAAAAAAAGCCATAATATCTTCATGCTTTATTCATTCAATAGCTTGCAGTGGGACAATATCAGGGTTTTCCAACGATATAAACAATCACACTGTTGAAATTTGAAAAACACCAACTGAAAGATAACAACAATACAACTCTGATGATATTATTATTCACTGCATGAATAATTTGTGTTGAAACTGGTGGTTATGGGAAGGGGCGGGACATTTCCCAAACACACTGGAAGCTCTCGACCAATCACAACACAACGATCCAGCCGACCAATCAGAGCACAGTGTGCTTTCAGAAGGAGGAGCTTCATAGAGACAGGAACTAAACAGAGCGTTTCTGACAGACTGGGAAGAGACGAATATGGGAAATAATCAACATTCAAGCAGGAAAACCTGATCTAGTGGAAACAAACACAACAGTAAGAGATTGTGAAAGAACCTCTTTAAGATTGTTTCATTACATTGGGTGTTATATCAAAGTTCAGTGTTTGATTTTGTGTTGAGTCCTCGCAGAGGGTAAATGTCTCCGCTCGTGGCTGAACTTCAACGCAGGGCTTCATGCAGGTCACTCGGCAGTGAACTGGTGAAACTTTACTGTGCTGAAGTCTCAGTGACTCATGGGAAGAGCTGAAAAGCTCCAGGGCAAACGCTGACTCCACTGAAGCTCTTTCATTCTTCAGGCCTTTCAGAAACATTCATGCATTTCACAACAAACCGCTGCTACGAAGTGACTCAAACGCTCTCAGAGAGAAAAGCCAAGCAGAGCTGTCAGGCTGTTTATTATTCAGAACATGTAAGAAGGTCACAAGCCCATCAGCATGGAGTATTTCTTTAAAGCATGCAAACTATGGGAATAAGTTAATCCAGATTTGTAAATTTGCTCATCATGCAGGATATTCACACTTGGCAGGTTTGGTTGGATTAAAACAAACTCTGTTGCGATTGTTCTGTTAGTGCGGCTCATTTGAAGAAGTGTGAATGCTGCCGTCTGAACCACACAAGCAGACCGAGACCCGTGTTCGATGAAACCATAACAAGAGATTGATAAATACTGGATACAATGTTTATGAGGCAAGCGGAACAAAACTCATTTTAAGCGCACAGCACAAACCATTTATCCGCTCGGCTCAAAGTTCAAAACAGCAGCTCAGCAAGAACAGATCAAGTGCTGAAAAGTGAAGCCCCTCTCCATATAACCTAATGGAACAAACTAAAGCATCTTAAATACATTTTTTTCCAAAGATGGTTTCTATTAAATATTGATTTTAAGTACTTATTATATTGCTGATGTAGGATCAACTGATTGACCAGACTCGGATCACACGTTCACTAGCTCACAGACTCGGATCACACGTTCACTACCGCACAGACTCATATCACACGTTCACTACCGCACAGACTCATATCACACGTTCACTACCGCACAGACTCATATCACACGTTCACTAGCACACAGACTCGAATCACACGTTCACTACCGCACAGACTCGGATCACACGTTCACTACCGCACAGACTCTGATCACACGTTCACTAGCACACAGACTCATATCACACGTTCACTAGCACACAGACTCTGATCACACGTTCACTAGCTCACAGACTCATATCACACGTTCACTAGCTCACAGACTCATATCACACGTTCACTAGCACACAGACTTGGATCACACGTTCACTACCGCACAGACTCGGATCACACGTTCACTAGCTCACAGACTCATATCACACGTTCACTAGCACACAGACTTGGATCACACGTTCACTACCGCACAGACTCGGATCACACGTTCACTAGCACACAGACTCGGATCACACGTTCACTAGCACACAGACTCGGATCACACGTTCACTAGCACACAGACTCGGATCACACGTTCACTAGCACACAGACTCATATCACACGTTCACTAGCTCACAGACTCATATCACACGTTCACTAGCACACAGACTCACATCACACGTTCACTAGCACACAGACTCGGATCACACGTTCACTAGCACACAGACTCGGATCACACGTTCACTAGCACACAGACTCGGATCACACGTTCACTAGCACACAGACTCATATCACACGTTCACTAGCTCACAGACTCATATCACACGTTCACTAGCACACAGACTTGGATCACACGTTCACTAGCACACAGACTCGGATCACACGTTCACTAGCACACAGACTCATATCACACGTTCACTAGCACACAGACTCGGATCACACGTTCACTAGCACACAGACTCGGATCACACGTTCACTACCGCACAGACTCGGATCACACGTTCACTACCGCACAGACTCGGATCACACGTTCACTACCGCACAGACTCGGATCACACGTTCACTACCGCACAGACTCGGATCACACGTTCACTAGCACACAGACTCGGATCACACGTTCACTAGCACACAGAGTCGGATCACACGTTCACTACCGCACAGACTCATATCACACGTTCACTAGCACACAGACTCGGATCACACGTTCACTACCGCACAGACTCGGATCACACGTTCACTACCGCACAGACTCGGATCACACGTTCACTAGCACACAGACTCATATCACACGTTCACTAGCACACAGACTCGGATCACACGTTCACTAGCACACAGACTCGGATCACACGTTCACTAGCACACAGACTCATATCACACGTTCACTAGCACACAGACTCTGATCACACGTTCACTAGCACACAGACTCATATCACACGTTCACTAGCACACAGACTCGGATCACACGTTCACTACCGCACAGACTCGGATCACACGTTCACTACCGCACAGACTCGGATCACACGTTCACTAGCACACAGACTCGGATCACACGTTCACTAGCACACAGACTCATATCACACGTTCACTACCGCACAGACTCATATCACACGTTCACTAGCACACAGACTCGGATCACACGTTCACTAGCACACAGACTCGGATCACACGTTCACTAGCACACAGACTCATATCACACGTTCACTAGCACACAGACTTGGATCACACGTTCACTAGCACACAGACTCGGATCACACGTTCACTAGCACACAGACTCGGATCACACGTTCACTAGCACACAGACTTGGATCACACGTTCACTAGCACACAGACTCGGATCACACGTTCACTACCGCACAGACTCGGATCACACGTTCACTACCGCACAGACTCGGATCACACGTTCACTAGCACACAGACTCGGATCACACGTTCACTAGCACACAGACTCGGATCACACGTTCACTAGCACACAGACTCGGATCACACGTTCACTAGCACACAGACTCATATCACACGTTCACTACCGCACAGACTCATATCACACGTTCACTACCGCACAGACTCATATCACACGTTCACTAGCGCACAGACTCGAATCACACGTTCACTAGCACACAGACTCGGATCACACGTTCACTAGCACACAGACTCATATCACACGTTCACTACCGCACAGACTCATATCACACGTTCACTAGCGCACAGACTCGGATCACACGTTCACTAGCACACAGACTCGGATCACACGTTCACTAGCACACAGACTCGGATCACACGTTCACTAGCACACAGACTCATATCACACGTTCACTACCGCACAGACTCATATCACACGTTCACTAGCGCACAGACTCGAATCACACGTTCACTAGCACACAGACTCGAATCACACGTTCACTAGCACACAGACTCATATCACACGTTCACTACCGCACAGACTCATATCACACGTTCACTAGCGCACAGACTCGAATCACACGTTCACTAGCACACAGACTCGGATCACACGTTCACTAGCACACAGACTCATATCACACGTTCACTACCGCACAGACTCATATCACACGTTCACTAGCGCACAGACTCGGATCACACGTTCACTAGCACACAGACTCGGATCACACGTTCACTAGCACACAGACTCGGATCACACGTTCACTAGCACACAGACTCATATCACACGTTCACTACCGCACAGACTCATATCACACGTTCACTAGCGCACAGACTCGAATCACACGTTCACTACCGCACAGACTCATATCACACGTTCACTACCGCACAGACTCATATCACACGTTCACTAGCGCACAGACTCATATCACACGTTCACTAGCGCACAGACTCATATCACACGTTCACTACCGCACAGACTCATATCACACGTTCACTACCGCACAGACTCATATCACACGTTCACTAGCTCACAGACTCATATCACACGTTCACTAGCACACAGACTTGGATCACACGTTCACTAGCACACAGACTCGGATCACACGTTCACTAGCACACAGACTCATATCACACGTTCACTAGCACACAGACTCGGATCACACGTTCACTAGCACACAGACTCGGATCACACGTTCACTACCGCACAGACTCGGATCACACGTTCACTACCGCACAGACTCGGATCACACGTTCACTACCGCACAGACTCGGATCACACGTTCACTACCGCACAGACTCGGATCACACGTTCACTAGCACACAGACTCGGATCACACGTTCACTAGCACACAGAGTCGGATCACACGTTCACTACCGCACAGACTCATATCACACGTTCACTAGCACACAGACTCGGATCACACGTTCACTACCGCACAGACTCGGATCACACGTTCACTACCGCACAGACTCGGATCACACGTTCACTAGCACACAGACTCATATCACACGTTCACTAGCACACAGACTCGGATCACACGTTCACTAGCACACAGACTCGGATCACACGTTCACTAGCACACAGACTCATATCACACGTTCACTAGCACACAGACTCTGATCACACGTTCACTAGCACACAGACTCATATCACACGTTCACTAGCACACAGACTCGGATCACACGTTCACTAGCACACAGACTCGGATCACACGTTCACTAGCACACAGACTCATATCACACGTTCACTACCGCACAGACTCATATCACACGTTCACTAGCACACAGACTCGGATCACACGTTCACTACCGCACAGACTCGGATCACACGTTCACTACCGCACAGACTCGGATCACACGTTCACTACCGCACAGACTCGGATCACACGTTCACTAGCACACAGACTCGGATCACACGTTCACTAGCACACAGACTCATATCACACGTTCACTACCGCACAGACTCATATCACACGTTCACTAGCACACAGACTCGGATCACACGTTCACTAGCACACAGACTCGGATCACACGTTCACTAGCACACAGACTCATATCACACGTTCACTAGCACACAGACTTGGATCACACGTTCACTAGCACACAGACTCGGATCACACGTTCACTAGCACACAGACTCGGATCACACGTTCACTAGCACACAGACTTGGATCACACGTTCACTAGCACACAGACTCGGATCACACGTTCACTACCGCACAGACTCGGATCACACGTTCACTACCGCACAGACTCGGATCACACGTTCACTAGCACACAGACTCGGATCACACGTTCACTAGCACACAGACTCGGATCACACGTTCACTAGCACACAGACTCGGATCACACGTTCACTAGCACACAGACTCATATCACACGTTCACTACCGCACAGACTCATATCACACGTTCACTAGCGCACAGACTCGAATCACACGTTCACTACCGCACAGACTCGAATCACACGTTCACTACCGCACAGACTCATATCACACGTTCACTACCGCACAGACTCATATCACACGTTCACTAGCGCACAGACTCATATCACACGTTCACTAGCGCACAGACTCATATCACACGTTCACTACCGCACAGACTCATATCACACGTTCACTACCGCACAGACTCATATCACACGTTCACTAGCGCACAGACTCATATCACACGTTCACTACCGTACAGACTCATATCACACGTTCACTACCGTACAGACTCATATCACACGTTCACTACCGTACAGACTCATATCACACGTTCACTAGCGCACAGACTCATATCACACGTTCACTAGCACACAGACTCGGATCGCACGTTCACTACCGCACAGACTCGGATCACACGTTCACTACCGCACAGACTCGAATCACACGTTCACTACCGCACAGACTCGGATCACACGTTCACTAGCACACAGACTCGGATCACACGTTCACTAGCACACAGACTCATATCACACGTTCACTAGCACACAGACTCGAATCACACGTTCACTACCGCACACACTCGGATCACACGTTCACTACCGCACAGACTCGGATGACACGTTCACTACCGCACAGACTCGGATGACACGTTCACTACCGCACAGACTCGGATGACACGTTCACTACCGCACAGACTCGGATGACACGTTCACTACCGCACAGACTCGGATGACACGTTCACTACCGCACAGACTCGGATGACACGTTCACTAGCACACAGACTCGAATCACACGTTCACTACCGCACAGACTCATATCACACGTTCCCTACCGCACAGACTCATATCACACGTTCACTACCGCACAGACTCATATCACACGTTCACTAGCACACAGACTCGAATCACACGTTCACTACCGCACAGACTCGGATCACACGTTCACTAGCACACAGACTCGAATCACACGTTCACTACCGCACAGACTCGGATCACACGTTCACTAGCACACAGACTCATATCACACGTTCACTACCGCACAGACTCATATCACACGTTCACTACCGCACAGACTCATATCACACGTTCACTACCGCACAGACTCATATCACACGTTCACTAGCACACAGACTCGAATCACACGTTCACTACCGCACAGACTCGGATCACACGTTCACTACCGCACAGACTCGGATGACACGTTCACTACCGCACAGACTCGGATGACACGTTCACTACCGCACAGACTCGGATGACACGTTCACTACCGCACAGACTCGGATGACACGTTCACTACCGCACAGACTCCAATAACAGGTTCATTACCGCACAGACTCCAATCACAGGTTCATTACCGCACAGACTCCAATCACAGGTTCATTACCGCACAGACTCGGATCACGTTCACTACCGCACAGACTCGGATCACGTTCACTACCGCACAGACTCGGATCACGTTCACTACCGCACAGACTCCAATCACAGGTTCATTACCGCACAGACTCGGATCACGTTCACTACCGCACAGACTCGGATCACGTTCACTACCGCACAGACTCGGATCATGTTCACTACCGCACAGACTCGGATCACGTTCACTACCGCACAGACTCCAATCACAGGTTCATTACCGCACAGACTCCAATCACAGGTTCATTACCGCACAGACTCGGATCACGTTCACTACCGCACAGACTCGGATCACGTTCACTACCGCACAGACTCGGATCACGTTCACTACCGCACAGACTCGGATCACACGTTCACTACCGCACATCCTGAGTGACTCCCGAGATGTCAGCGCCATACTGAAACTTAAATTTTTCTACAGTTTGACTCACACAACCTTTGAGTCAAGTACGCTGAGAGGTTTTGTAGCAGCTTCCCTCCTGGGTAATCAAGTTCAGGTGGTAATCAGGCTTCCTGTGAGTGGACAAGGGGGAGGGGCAAGGAAAACAGCACACAGACAGCACTGAAACAATACGTCTCTGGACGTAACATTTGACACAATAACATTTGTCTTTCAATGGATAAAAAGAATGACAAATGATTCTCATTGAGCATCTCTGAAGTAAAATGATTTTGAAAAGACAAAAGGTAAATAATGGCGCATTAACATCCAGACTTTCTTCAGCAGTTACACAATCTCCCAGCAGAGTCTCTGATTCACAACAAACCGATAATTGGAACAATTTCCGGCCAGTTTTCCATCTGAACAAATGAACGAGCAAGACAAGCGTCTCTGAACCTTCAGGGATGGAAGAATCCAGCTGAGATTCATTAGGAGAGATGAATTATATTCATTAACATCTATTCCATCTTTGCTTATTTTCCCTGATTGCTTTCCCGACACCTTCATTATTCGCTGCATGTCCTTCAGCTGATTTGTTCTGAAAGTAAAGGCTCAATAATTCATGACACATAGAAAGATGATCTGGATCATATCGCAAGATGTTTGGATCATAAACACACTTATAAACTTCATCAGTCAGACATAAATTTAACAGTTCAGATTTCATGCCGTAGTTTGCATTTATTTGATTTGATTGAAATAATCATTTTAAAAATGCATTTATTGACTAGGAATGCATCTTTATAATGCATCCATGACTAGGAACAGTGTTATTATTATTGTTTTTGGAGGGAAAAAATCCTAAATGAAGAGAGTTTTTGTTGAAATCAAGAATACATTTACTGACATTTTGAATTCGCTTTTATTATTGTATTTTCATTATTGTTTATTCTATTTTTTCATTATGTGCTCTTTTAATTTGATCTATTTAGTAATTTTAAAAATTGCTATTTAGATTTAATTCATTTTAGTTTTAGTTATTTATTTCCAGGTAATACATTTAGTGCTTCAACTTATTGAAACATTACTAAATTAGGTCAACTAATATTAATATTTCTATGTTATTTCAACTTTATTTCAGTTAACAGAAATGTTTTAATAACTTTAATGATAATAAAGCGTGGAACAAAACTATGTTCTATTAGTTAAAACAATTTGGATAATAATTGATATAAATGTGCTATTAAAACAGAACTTAGGGCAGAACATGTTGTGACTGTTTGTGTTTGAAAGGTGTCTGTCAGTCAGTCTAGTATGCAGCAGCTGAGAGTAGTGCACTAGATAGTCTGCAGTGAAGCGTGTGTCTGACAGGTGACGTACCTGCTGTCTCCATGGAAACAGGCGTGTGGGGAGACTCGCACACGCAGGTTTGACTGCAATGACAATCCCATTCTCACCACACGAGAAACCTAGAATTATGACATACTTCACATATAAAGTCATGATTGAGACTTTTAACATTTTCACCTCATAATTGTGACATAGTAATTAATCGTATGACGTCAATTTTGACTCAGGCTATGGCATAATTAAAACACTTTGTCATAATTTTGACTCATAATTTAAATTTGTCATTTTTATTTGATCTTTTTTACATTTTAGGCCATAATTTTCAAATTTTGACTTTAAAAGTCAAAATTCCAACATTTTATGCCATACTTTTGACTTTCATAATTTCTTTCTTTTTTATGGAATAATGTTAATATTTTATGTCAAAACTTTTTCAAATGGTCATAATTAAGATTTACTAAAGCATGATTCGTTTTTGTACAAATGGACACATGGCATAAAAACAGAGTGAAATATCAAACTACAGTGTTGAAATCAGTTCCTATTTCTGAGGAAACTGATACATTTCATTTCTCAGGATTCTTTGATGAACAGAAAGTTCAAAAGAACAGCGTTTATTAGAAAGAGAATCTTTTCTGACAAAAAAATGTCTTTACTGTCACTTTTGATCAGTTTAATGCATCAATGATGAATGAAAGTATTCATTTCGTTATCTTTTCTGACCTCAAATGTTTGAATGTTCCACAGTTTCCACAGAAATATGAACTATATTCACATAGAAAACAGCTTTATATTGATATAATATAAATAACTTACATACTTTTTATATAGACATTATGTATATATATATATATAAAAAAAAAAAATATATATATATATATATATATTACAATGTTGTACTGTATTTATCATCTAATAAATTCAGCTTTAATCACAGGAATAAATGACACTTTACTATATATTCACATAGAAAACAGCTGTTTTACACTGATATAATATTACACTGTTTTACTGTATTTATCATCTAATAAATTCAGCTTTAATCACAGGAATACATATTTTGTTGTTTGTTTGAGTATCTGATCAATAGAAAGAAGAGAGCATCTGCTTTTCTTCTCTCTAATATATTAATAAAGCAATATGTTGATACACAGATGCATCAGATGTGAAGAGCGACACCTAGAGGAGAGCAGCAGCCAAGCAGGGCCTCGCTTTATATCTTCTCAAATTATTAAAATACTAAAGTATTTACTGAAATTAAAGCTGAAGAAGTGTAAAAAATGTACAAAAAGTACTAAAACTTTAACTACATTATAAAAAATAAGTATATATATATATATATAAAAAGATCATTGAAAAATCATTGATGATAAAATCCACTGATAATTAATGTGCCAAAAACCACCAGATAGAAACATAACTTTATTTTAAAAATTGTATTAAAAATAGTTTTACTATTTTACTAAAATTGCTTTTAATTGCACTTCAGAATCTAAAAATATCTTTTCATATTACAGTAAAACATGATCGTTTTTGTCGTTTAGAGCCTCTATTGACTCATGGAAACAATGGCAGCAAAAATCCTTTACAAATGCATTATACCTTTCATTATCAAATAACAAATATTTAATTTAAGTTAATATGACTGAAACATCCAAGTTTCTTGTACTTAAAAATGAAAGGCAGCAATTTCTCTGTAATAAAAAATAAAACCCTTTCTAAGAGTTTAACTGATTATATGAGAAAGGCTACAATTTATAAAATCTAGTACATTTAAAAATAAATTATTTTAAATAAATGGTTGTATGTTGTATAACTTATTT
Organism: Rhodeus uyekii; assembly: GCA_037043235.1. Classification (NCBI taxonomy): domain Eukaryota; kingdom Metazoa; phylum Chordata; class Actinopteri; order Cypriniformes; family Acheilognathidae; genus Rhodeus; species Rhodeus uyekii. Next base: position 55,988 of record JAWRVZ010000598.1, read on the forward strand.
TGATGAGTTAAAGCAAGAACTGATGAATGAAAATAACGTCACAATCCTGAAGAAATGCTGTATTTCTGCACGCGTTCCATGATCAATATTTGCAACGATCTGAAAGAAATGGCCATTAGATTTGAGATTTTCTCTCAGATGAGGGAAATTTGCTCGTCCAGACAAACGAGAGCAGGCGCGGTTTTAGAGTCGTGTTAAACTTTATTTGGTCTTGCTCTTTTTTACAGTCTTTACTTTTTTATTTAAATTTAAAAGTTCCACAGGTTAAAAACCATTACAATTAACAAAATACACATTCAGACGTTCTTTAAGACGCACACAAAACGAATGGAGTGATTAGGACCAGCCCATTGAGACAAACACACACACACACACACTCACTCACTCACACACACACACACACACACACACACACACAACACGTGTTATAAGGGCTCCACAAACACTCTACACACGGGAATAAGCTTGAAATAAAACATGAATCATTATGAAAAGAAGACTTTCACTCAAAACGGCAAGATTTTAGCAGGTAGTGGAACGCCTGCAGTGTTTCGCTCGAGTTTGCTCTCAAAAACCATGAGGATAAAAGAAAATACAGAGGAAAAAAGAGTTCGGTCTCTTTTCTGTTAAGACACAACAGTCTTCCGTTGTGTTTCTGACATAGTGGAACAGATTTGTCCCTTTGCAGCACCCATAACTCCAGTGAAGAAACAGAAGATTGCTTAAAACATAGCGTCCTAAGATGGACTGCGTCTGGGATCCAGTGTGTGAAAGGCCTCAGTAATAAATATGAGTAGCTTGATTGGTTCAGCACATACAGTACGACACTCGGACGAGGGAGCCGCGATTCAGACGCATTCCTCCCGGATTCAGTCCAGCGAACCGACGTGACATTAAACGCCGTGCCAGAGTCATGCCGGCGCTTCAGAAGAGCGAGAAAGCATGAGAAACGCTCGGCTCGACCAGAGGAGAAGAGAGGAGACGAGACGAGAGGACATTAGATGAGAGGAGACGAGACGAGAGGAGACAAGAGGAGACGAGAGGAGACGAGATGAGAGGAGACGAGATGAGAGGAGACGAGATGAGAGGAGACGAGAGGACATTAGATGAGAGGAGACGAGACGAGAGGAGACAAGAGGAGACGAGATGAGACGAGATGAGAGGAGACGAGAGGAGACAAGAGGAGACGAGAGGAGACGAGATGAGAGGAGACGAGATGAGAGGAGACGAGATTAGACGAGAGGAGACAAGATGAGACGAGATGAGAGGAGACAAGAGGACATTAGATGAGAGGAGACGAGAGGAGACGAGATGAGACGAGATGAGAGGAGACGAGAAGAGAGGAGACGAGATGAGAGGAGACGAGATGAGAGGAGACGAGATTAGACGAGAGGAGACGAGATGAGAGGAGACAAGAGGACATTAGATGAGAGGAGACGAGACGAGACAAGATGAGACGAGATGAGAGGAGACAAGAGGACATTAGATGAGAGGAGACGAGAGGAGACGAGATGAGAGGAGACGAGATTAGACGAGAGGAGACGAGATGAGACGAGATGAGAGGAGACAAGAGGACATTAGATGAGAGGAGACGAGACGAGAGGAGACAAGATGAGACGAGATGAGAGGAGACAAGAGGACATTAGATGAGAGGAGACGAGAGGAGACAAGATGAGACGAGATGAGACGAGATGAGAGGAGACGAGAAGAGATGAGAAGAGAGGAGACAAGAGGAGAGGAGATTAGATGAGAGGAGACAAGACAAGATGAGACGAGAGGAGACGAGAAGAGAGGAGACAAGAGGAGACAAGATGAGACGAGAGGAGACGAGACGAGAGGAGACAAGAGGAGATGAGATGAGAGGAGACAAGAAGAGATGAGAAGAGAGGAGACGATGAGAGACTAGAAGAGATAAAAAGAGATGAGAGGACATAAGAGGAGATGAGGGGAGATTAGATGAGATAAAAGAAGACGAGAGGAGATAAAGAGGAGACGACTCTCACGACACCGTGTTCAGGACGAGCTTCTACTGAGGTTCAACTGGCAAAACTCACGCTCTTCCCCGCGGATTCGCTTTTATTTCACAGATATCTAGGATACTGTAAAGCAGGAGTTGCACTCCTTCAGACGCACACTTCTCTCTTCTGAAGCACAACCAGCTTCACTCATCGGACACGCAAATCTGGCATTCTTTGGCACGCACAATAAAAGTGAGACGCATGCTCTTCGCTCTGACTTTTATCGCCATCACAGAACAAATCCGGGCTGAATCAAGGAGAAATCATTTGAATCTTTAGAGGATATTAAACATTAGACCGCAAGTTCCCGACATACTTCAAACGAAATGGAAAAATGAAATTTTGTGGCGTCATTTCAAACTAAATCAGGACAAAAACAGGTTGTTTTGGGAGCTCGCCACAGTGAACTTTGTGAAAAACACCTCTGAATTGTCATTGGTCCGTGGTGATGATGTCATAGGTGGGTGTGGCTCAGAGGCCCCGCCCCCTCTGCCATGTACATCTTCTCTGGTTGGTTTAGATGCAGATCTGTGTAAGCGCAGATAGTGCCGGAAGAGAGGAAGCTCAACCAATCAGAGACGAGCGACCGAACACCCAATAGTCTTTCCCACATCAAACGGGAATCTCCCAGAACTGGCTTGGACTCGGCGGCACTACACTGAAACTGACATCGCGATCTTTACCACTTCTGTGATTTATACGGGAATATGCAGAACTACGGGAATGGTCATGAACAGCTGTATTGTGGAACGAGCGAGTGATTTTGTTTTTACTTTGGCTACATGAAAATGAGGGATGCACCGTTATGAACACTTAGGGCGATATATTCGTCAATAAATCTAAATCCAAATGTTAATTTTTGAGAGTCTGAAAGTCTCAGCATTAAAGCCGTGTCCCAAACACAATTATGATTATAATTTCATATTGCTGATATGAGCGCATGTTCCTTTTTTAAATGATTTCAATCATGTTTCTAGCAAAACATCTGAAGCGTCTCGATAACGATGAAGGATAGCGTTGAAAAGGAGCGTATATGTGGGCAGATCCGTATATGGAGCATCTCCAGAATGATGATTTGAGAGTGATGTGCGGTTCAGAGGATCTGGAGTCAGTAGTGCTTGTGTTCACTGAGCCTCAGTGGCGATGCCCGATTGATGTGACGGTGCGGCGGGTCAGAAGCGGTCGTCTCGGAGCGGCGCCGGCGAGCGGAACGGACTGAGGCCGAGGCCCCGGCGGGGATGGAGCCGCTCTTTGGCGCCGTCGATCGGCCGGCTCACGCCCGCCCAGCCCAGATCTATGAGCGGAGAGTCGGCCGGGTTTAGCGGCGCCACCCGGAGAGACAGATTCGGGCTGCCGTTGGTCGAGCAGGGCGCCGAGCGTGAGGTCGGGAAGGGGGTGGAGAAGGGGTCAAAGGTCGATCCGTGGTCCGAGTTCATGGAAGGGTCGACCTTCAGATTGAAGGGGTCGCAGTCCGGCGAGGGGAAGGGGTCACAGTTCGTGAAGGGGTTGGTGGGCGAGGGGTGGAACCCCATCCGAGGGCTGGTGGGGCTGCTGGAGCACACGGGCGTCTTCCCGCCGGCTCTGTCCGTCACGCCGGCCGAGACGAAGCTCCACGGGTCGATGCGGGGCCGGTTCGGGGACGGGCGAGGCCGAGGGACGATGTTGACCTCCAGACGACGGGTTTTGGGGCTCCACAGACGGGGGTCCGGATACAGGGCGAACGGCATCGGAGACTTGTCCTCGGCCTCAAACGTGTCCTGGCACAGCGGAAGATCCAACACTAAAGCAGAGCAGAGAACGGATCAGTCACAGAACCCGCGCTTTGGGTAAAAGCACAAATCTAACGCAATCATTTTACCAACGACAGCACATTCACAGCAGCAGCCGCACGGCTTGGTCATGTCAGTAGCATCAGTTTTATGATAAATCATTTTCCAACATTCAACAAATATTAATTAACAATGCCCTATTATGGCCTGCTGTTGTGTTTGTTTC